>MU191356.1:0-18699 GCA_016904865.1 Pissodes strobi
ACGGAATAACGGGAAGTGTAAAGTGATGTTAATGCGTAACAAAAGAGCAAAGTGGCGCCATTCCTAGTTATAAGAGACTAAATAGTGTGTTAATAGTTCATAAGCCAAGGTATCACTAATCATTTACTTATTAAATCTACTTCTACTCTTTTATCCAAGTCTTTCTATTGAACCCGTTAACATTCATCAAATACCTCTAGACAACAATACAAAAATCCCACATGTATGTATATTAAATACTATATTATTAATATTAAATAATTTTTATATCAATGTTTTAAAATTTCCTGCCGATACCGATATTTTATCGGTATCGGCAACTCAAATATCGGTATCGGCCGATTATCGGTATCGGCAAAAAAAAAAGCATATCGGCCGATCACTAATTTTATGTTTATGTGTTGATTTCAGAGAGGTATTATGAAAAATATCGTTCATTACACGTCCAAAAACAGGTTTCCTGTACTAACCCAATATAGCCTAGTTTCCGGACTGGTAATGAATATACTATTCTTGTCTGGAACCAAGGTTCCCCCGGCCTTTTAGACTGCCACGTCATTTCTGAAAACAATTTAATTTTGACAGGGATATCGTTTGCCTTTAAGCCAATGTTTCTCCCATTTGTTTCGTGATCATACGCGGGTTTAATTAACCAATGTTCAGAGATGCGGCTGGCGGCTTCTGATCAAGGGCCTTAATAATTTTAATATACACACATTTGAAAATATTTTGCAAAATCTACGCGAACAATTAACTAAGCATACCATTTTTTTTTTACGTGAGAAAATAAATAACGAGAAAATGTTATGTACTACCTACTACGCTGTACCTTGAAAATAAAATTCAAAGACCAACGGCATTTGCCGCTTTTAACGTAATTTATTCTATTTTTGCAACCTCGTTGATAAAATTGTTATGAAGTTCCTTAATTTCCAATGACAAATTTAATCTTCATATTCCCCAATTCCGCTTGTTTACTTACCTAATTTTCCGAGTCATTTTCAGTGTTTTTGTTTTCAACAAAATCCACAGGCATAAGTATATTATATAAATAGAGTTGGCAAAGTAGTCAGATTTTTTTGTAAAAATGCCAGAATACTTAATGAACCTGTTGACAGCACATAACAAATCGGGACATAATATTTAATTTCTTTGCCGATATAAAGAATATCTCGCACTAAATTACAAACAATAGTTACAGAGAGATATACCGAGACAGAGATTAACTGTGTCCAAACCTAAAGAAAAATAAGAGCTACAAGAAAATGTGATCAACAGCAAAGCGAGAAATTCGAACGCCCTCGAGCCACCTTGTACATTCAGGACGCAGGAAGACATTTTTGGGCGGGTTCCAGGTTCTACGATGGATACCTACCTATTATTTACTTACTAGGAAATCCAATTTCGGAGCTAAAATGAGATCCCAGAATATCGGGCTTAATGTTTTTAGATCCATCCCGACATTTGCAATAATAGCCCCGATACTAGCTTTATTTTTATATTTTTGTTAGAACGTATAAATATATCACATATAGTATTTATTGTATGCAAATTTTATTTAACTACTTTGCAGAATAAAAAAAAATAATACTTCACACTTTCATAGCGGAAGAGCCAAATGAATGTCTCTCTAAATTTACTTAGCGCAGAACAGACTGCAATAAAATTAAAAATTATAACAAAATATTTTTATTTTTCCTAAACCACAAAGGATCTATATATGACAAACTGAATCATTACGAAAATATCAACAAGTTCAGTCGGGTTAAGTTATTACAGATCAATAAAACCGTAATTTCTAAACTTAATATTTTTGTTCTCTAAGAGGATCTCCATGAAAGTCAAACAGGCCTATCAACTTCAAAAATTTCTCATCGGGGCTCTCGAAATAACAAAACTTTAATCCCCGGATTTGTTATCCCGGGATAACCGGGATTGTGAAATACCTCAAAATAATACTGCACCTGCCTTTTGCGCAATCGTCACAAGTATTCAAAAAGTTACAAATGTCAATAATTGGGGAATACACAGAGGGTTGGGGAAACACGCCAACCAGTGTATTAACTTATCGTTTTTCACCGTATAGTTTTGTGATAACACCCTGTATATCCGTAGTATAATTGAGCCTCGGATTCAGCCATAATTAAAACCCGAATAGATTTATTTCATTCCAAATAAACAGCAGTTTGTGCATTGAAAGCATCGTACATCATCCTTAGTCCGAACCTGGTTTGTCTATAGATTCTATTATACAAAGCAATCGTTAAAAGTCTAGCTAGTTGTCACTCTCCGTCAAGGAAAACGCTTTTAAACGTTTAAATTTAATATATCTTTGTCTCCGTCAAAGTTATGAAAACAACATAATATGTCAAATAAAGAAAGAACATTTTTCTACCCTCTCAAATGCATTCCGCGTCCGCGCAATTCTCGCTCTGTTCTCCCTGCCGAGGAAAAATTTAAGTTGAGTTGAATATTGAAGAAGTACAGTGTACAGTACGAGCATTCGACTAGTTAACATCTGCCTGATCTGCCTCTGTCGCAGCACTCATTGATGCCAAGATATTAGGCCGCTTTGCATTTGTTTTCACAGATATTTAGGAAATATCTCGTGTACTCTCTGTTCCTCTTTTCCAACGTGGACTAAGTACTCTTTTGGGCCTTTTGGACGCATTTTCTCAAGACGTAGAGGCTGTAGCGTCTCTCCCGTTTATGCCGATAGAAGAAGTTAAAATGGCGGTTGGAAAATTGTAGTAAGGCAGATCTATTCCCGTACTCAAGACCAGAATCAAGGTTCGAAGTCTTGCAGCTCTGGTGAAGTTAATTTGAGAGAATTGCAGAAGAAGTAAAGTAACAAGGTATTGAGTGTGAACCGAGGTGTGAAGGGAGAAGCGGATAGTTGAAATAAAAGAAAGCTTTATTAAATTCAGTAAAGAAAGGAGTTCGCGGTAATTAAATATTGTCATCCGAATGTTTTTGTGAACTTTATAGCCTTGTCACGTCTACGTTCTTTCGTATGAGTCATCGCCGGCCGAGAAGATTCGGGAGCTGTGGTATTTTCCCGATGCGTGCAGCCCTGATCGATAATAATAGAGAGGCCTCGCTTCGTCAGAAATATTCGCGATATATTTTAGACTGGATATAAATAGCGGACAGAACGCGTCTTGTAATTAATTAATCATTGAGTTCTGAATTGTAACGATCTAATAGTTGTAAAGTTATAAGAGTAGTTTAGTGTGTTTAATTGTATGGAGTGATAAAGAATAAAGAGAGTATTATTTTGAATAGTAAAAAGGTGTGCTTTTGCCAGAACCCACAAAAAAACGTAACATTTGGTGTCAGAAGTAGGATTGGCAAGAACGGGACTTGTGAAGTGTTCTTCGAGGAGGGAAGAGGGTACAAGTACGTCAGCGAGACCATTTTGATTGGTGGATTCTGTGAACATTTTATAAGATTCTATGGTCAACGTCAACACAAGGCAACAAACGGCAGAAATAGAGCAAATAAATAAAACGTTGGCCGATTTCATGGAAAATCTAAATGCTGAGAGGCGAGCGGACCGGAAAGAGGATAAACGTGAAAGGCAAGCAGAAGAGGATCGGCTTCAGAAATGAATGGTTGAAATAATTGTAGGCGAGCAAGGAAAGTTACAGAAAATATTGGACGGTCAAAATGAGAAGTTTGAAAAAGAAGTAGACATTATACAAAAAGTAGTTGGAAATGTACAAAAAGAGGTTGGAAATGTACAAAGAGAAGTTGACATGTACAAAAAGAAGTTGAGAGTGTGCAAAAAGAAGTAGGAAACGTAGAGCAAGAAATGAGGACTCTAAAAGCAGAATTTATCAGATTAAAAAATCAAGGACACACCGAGAGAATATTCGCGACAGGACAGAATATCAAACCTCCAACGTATGACGGTCAAACATCCTGGACAATGTACAAAAGACAATTTGTAGCCACTGCTGTTGCCAACGGTTGAAATAACTAAGAAATGGCTACGTCACTGGTGGTAGCGCTTCGTGATTCGGCCCTGGAACTGCTACAGACCATTCTCATTATCAAACAGGGGAAATATGACATACTTGTAGCTGCCCTGGAGAGACGATTTAGAGACCAACATAGAAGACAACTGTATCAGGCACAAGTAAAGTCTCGACATCAGAAACCTGGTAAAAACCTGCAACAACGTGAGGCAATTGGCGTACCCGGGAACAACAGAAGAATTTCAAGAGGAACTTGCTGCCCAATATTTCGTGGATGGTATCAGAGATCCAGGAACTCAGAAGATGCTAAGTCTAGCTAAATTCCATAACAGCATTGAAAGTCTGGATAGATCCCTAGAAATCGAGGCGGCCTGTAAAATCTCTAAGCCAAAAGTCAGGGCTGTATATCCATCCAGGAAGAAAAGCCGACGAATAGCTGCGAATTAACTGAGATGGGCGAAATTTTGAAGAAATTAACCGAAGTTCTTCAAGCCACGGAGAGCCGGGAGCCACTAGAAGATAGGCCACGTATCCGAAATATTTCAAATCAGTGTTATAGATGTGGCAGGACTGGGCATTTCAAAAGATACTGTCGAGTACAACTACGGTCCAGATCTCCATCCAGGGACGCCAGAAGCTTAGTCAAATCAGGAAAACCTCAATTAGTCAACACTGCGGGACGGGTGTTGGCTAATGAAGTTAAAGCCTCCAGAATCGTCTCCATAAAAAGTCTAGAAAAAACCGCCGACAGTCTAACTATTTAAGGAAAGATCAACGGAAAAGCCATTACAATTACTGTTGACACTGGTACGGCGGTATATTTAGTAAGGTCCAACAGAGTAAATAGAGTAGAGTCCTATCCATATTGAAGAATGTAGCTTTACGTACGGTAACCAGTGAGACAGGTGAAGTATTTGGAGAAATGGGTATTGAACTTCAACTGGGACGGATTAAATTACACCACACAGTGTTAGTAGCCGACATAGAAGACGTATATATTTTCGGGATGGATCTCATCGGTCAACATGGATTCTCTTTTGATAACAAACTTAACCTTCTGAAGTTTGGCACCGAAGAGTTCATCCTTACCAAAACAGAGGATGACACACGGACTAAAGTAGTGGCGGAATGTACTGTCAGAATAAGCGGAAATAACGAGCAGATAATTTTTGGGAAATTGGAGAAGGCTTTTGGAGGCTGCATCGGACTTATCCAACACCACGATTTGCCTTGCAAACACCTCGTAGGCAAAGCACTAGTCAAAACCGACGGCGAAATACCGATAAGGATAACAAATATTTCATCCAATTCCATCAAAATCAATAAAGAGAGTATTATTTCAAAATAGTAAAAGTTGTGATTTTGTCAGAACCCACGGAAAAACGTAACAATATAATCAACAGTGTTTGTTAAATATTTACTAATAGTTAACCTAATTTAAGTATTTAGTTTTATGTGTGAGATGATGAATGCATGAAAGCAGTTAGAAAACATTTTATTTTTTGTTCATGTTTAATGCAAAATAGATTTTGCATTATTATAATACCTACCTAATATCTAAATAAAAATATAATACATGTTTCAATTCACACTCTATGAAAGAAATCCAACCTACTTATTTTAATAATAAAAAGTTAATTACCATCCTCTCCTTTATGGTCATAAACGATTTAATCATTAATTGTTTATACCTCGGTTTATACCGCCCACAGAGTGAGAACATATTCTAAATATTAAATAACAACTTTAAGAGGAATATGATAAAATGCTACACAACATAATCCATTTTCTGCTATGAAATATAAGCTTTAACACTTAAAACTATACAAGCAAATAAATCTTTTATATGAGATGTGGCTGCTTAGAAGAATCATCCGGATACCTTAGACAGGCAAGACCAAGACTATGAGCATGTAGATTACTCGTATGGTGTCAGCGAAAATACCTGTCATAGTATGATTTATCAGACCGAGGTTATGGCTATCTTCGAGATCTTATAGTTTTCCCCGAGATTTACTCTTTAGAAGAAACAATTTGCTGCAAGATTAGGTTTATTTTCAATCAGTTATATCAACGTTTTTGTCTAGAGATACATTTTTCAATCCGACATCACATTGCTTTTTGTTTTATTTTCTTTTCTTAGTTAAATTTTCAATACCGTGTGAACAAGATTATTTCATTATATTATTATATAAGGAATGTGAGGGAATAAATATTTCAGTATTTTATATATTTTAGCGATTCGCAAAAAAAAATCGTGGATGATATTCAAATATTAATAAAGCGACTACTATATAGGTCATATTATAATTTTTGATGTGTAAACATCTTACGCGGCGGTATGAGGGTAAATCTCGGGAAATGGACGGAAGCTCGGGCGGAAGTGTGTAAGGGGATGTGACATGATAACTCATGCGCAGTGATTAGTGCGCAGCTACTTCAGCACTTCCTTGTAAAACGTGTTCTTTCTAACGCCAGAATATAGGCAACCAATTCCAAATAAGTGGTTGCTTATATTCAGGCGTCACGAAGACGAAATATACTTTTTACGAGGGCTGCTCAAATATTTGTGAAGCATACAAAATACCAAGGGGTTTAAAAAATTATTCAGTTAAACGCTATTGAAGTAATACCTTAAATTACACAACCGATGTCGATCTAGGATGTGTTTACACATCAGTGTCTCGAGTACTAGCAAACTCGCTAATTTTTTTTGTTAGGATGAAATTAGGAATTTTTCCACAACTACCTTTGATATTGACCATTATTGACTGATTTTTAACTTGAGAAGTTGTTTTCCTTTACCTCGTGTCCAAATATTTCATTATTTACCTTCATTATTAACCTAAGAGACTTGACACGTAAACGCATCACCTGCCATAATAAAATTGTTACAAAAATTACGATTATTTCCTAATAAACTCAGAAATTGTCTCCACGTACTCACTCGTTGGGGATAATCTAGCTGTCTCTTTCAAATGTTGGTCGACCTGTATCTTATAAGTAAAGATCGGATTTTATGCATCATTTTGCATATATATGCATTTTCGCATATTTTTGTGTTTTTGGATGAGAAATGCATATTTTAAGAACTATTGCATATCCAAACATGTTTTAGGATTTCTGTGATATAATTTTTTTCGTTTTATGGCGCCCCGCCGCGCCGCGTCGGTCGCCTGAATAGTGCTGCGCCGGCGCCGCGCCTGAACAGCTGAACTCGAGTTAGATCGAGATTTTCCTAAGAGGGCAATAGGCTAATAAAGTGATAAATTACATAAAGTAATACTATATTCTGCAATTGAGAAATTGCATGAGTAAGTGCGTTTTTTGGCAAGATGTTTTAACTAAAATTTATTTACCGACACCTCTATAAATTATTTATTTGTTCATATTTGCTACAGTTTACCAGTATTATTGAGGTTGTCGTTTATCGTAGCCGTAGTTTGGGTTAGTTTGGGTTAGTACGCCCAAACAACGTGAAAATTAAAACGAAAGTGATGATTATGTCAAACATACAATGTACTTCGTGGATTAAGCCTTATCCAGAACTTCTTTTGAACGGCGATCATGTTTTTTGCAAGTCTTGTTCAAAAGTTGTTTCCTGCTCGAAGAAATTCCAAATAGACCAACATATTATGACGCCGCGCCGCGCCGCGCGCTGTGTCACATTGGTAAGCTTAACAAGATGAAGTCCAGTCCCATTCAGTCAATGTTGAAGCCTCGGTTGGAGCAGTCTTGAGAATTTTAACAACTAAAACCATAGCCAGCCAGAATTTAACGAAGATCTGTGCAAAATACTTTTGGCTTACTTTTCCTTTAAACAAACTGGCCAATCCGCAAGTAAAATGCAAAAATATTCAAAATTTAATGTTCCAAATGAATCAACATTAAGCAGAAACGTCGTTGGAAAGGTGTTTGGTACCATGCTAGATGAAATAAAGAACGAAATTGGAAATAACTGTATGTAAACTGCTCGTCAAAAAAAACGACTCACCGAGTTTTTTGGACAATATTTGAATGCTCGTTATTGGAAACCTACTGAACCGATTTTAAAAAACTTTGGAAATTCTGAATAGTTGATTCTTTGGTTCTTATGTCTAATTTTTGGAATAAGATAATTTGCACCTAACATATACTACAGGGTGTTAAAGAAAGAGATGTTTTTTTACAAAACTTCAAGTTATCCCCATTCATGGGGTAGTTGAGATTGATAGTCGTAATACCTCTCTTTACTTACAGTTAGGTAATACCTCGGGACGTTTTTGAGATTTTGTGGATATCTTGGCTAACTACGATTATATGGCAATTTTTCGAAAATCGTCGATATTTTCCAGTTTAGTCCCAATAATGAGCAAACTACGGAAGGTATCGACAAATTGTGAACACGGCGTCTTACGGTAGGTCATATGCCACTAGTTTATGTACGTTACGTGATCCAGTAAACCAGAAAGTTCAAATTATGGGATATGTTTTACACAAAATAATTTTTTTTGAAAATTCAAAATAGAAATTCAAACCAAAGAAAATTATACTTGTAACCTTAAAATGCGACCTTAATACCATGGATTATTAGGAATGGGGTATTTTCTCGAAACGGTTTTTGATTTTTGGTGATAAATCAGTCAGTTGTCAAAATATGGTAAAATAAGGATATTACTTCGTGTAACGTTACCATAAATATGCAAACGAGTTTTTGTCTCTTACAACCGTCCAAATTACACTCGAAATTACCTTCGAATATACAGGGTGATTGAAAAAGTAAAATGGTAATAAAATAATTAAATTTTTAACAGAGGATCCTATTTAAGTACCCACCTGTCATTTCAATTCTTAGGTATTCTAGGGACCATTTAGTAATATTCGTGCAATATTTTGTGTAAAACATATCCCTTAATCTGAACTTTCTGGTTTTATGGATCACGTAACGTACATAAACTGGTAGCATATGACCTACCGTAAGACGTCGTGTTCACAATTCATGGATACCTCCGTAGTTTGTTCATTATTGGGACTAAACTGGAAAATAACAATTTTCGAAAAATTGACATATAATCGTAGTTAGCCAAGATATCCACAAAATCTCAAATACGTCCCGAGGTATTACCTACCTGTAAGTAAAGAGAGGTATTACGTCTATCAATCTCAACTACCCCATGAATGGGGATAACTTGAAATTTTGTAAAAAAAAACATCTCTTTCTTTAACACCCTGTAGTATATGTTAGGTGCAAAATATCTAATTACAAAAATTAGACGTAAGAGCCAAAGAATCAGCTATTCAGAATTTCCAAAGTTTTTTAAAATCGGTTCAGTAGGTTTCCAATAACGAGCTTTCAAATATTGTCCAAAAAACTAGGTGCGTCGTTTTTTTTTGACGAGCAGTTTATATTGTCGACGAAACAACTGATTCGTGTGGTCGATACATAGTTAATTTAATGATGGGAAAACCAAGGATTTAATAAATCCTTGGGGAAAACTCACAAAAGAACCTGGAACCGCTTACCTCATATCTGTAAAAGGACTGAAAAAAACAAGCAACCTTAGAGTTACCCGTTTTATTCAAGGGTTGCGAAAATTGTTATAGCTTCCTTCCCGTTGGTCAATGACCTAATAGCAAATGTGGAAAAAATTTACGGGAGTACCATTACCACCTGAGCCTTTCGTGACCAGATGGGATAACTGGATTCGTGCAGCAATATTTTATGCAGAAAATTTCCAAAAATTGAAAGCTTTAATTTCACAAATGTCTGTTCATTCACAGTGCATCCAAAAGTGTAAAGACATATTTGAAAATATATTAAGTGTAACTATGTATTTCTAGCAGACAGTATTTTGCAACTAGAAGAATCGTGTACAAGTCTATCAGGGTCGATGAATATAATAGAAACATGTATACAAAATTGCAAACAAGAGGTGAGGTAGGAAAAACAGCACCTTGTGGCAAAATTAGAAAGTTTAATAGAAAAAAACATATGTTTTAAGGCGAGTCAGGGAAAATTGTAAATAATTTGGCTATTGAACATGCCTTAGTTCCAAAATTAAAAATTTGCCCTATAACTTCAATAAATGTGGAGATCGGTTTCTTTGTACAAACCTGTTCTTAGTGATAGACGCCACAATTTTTTAGTTTGAAACCTTGAAGCACACGTAATTGTGCATTTTACAATTTTTCAAATTAATATTAATATAAGTTTGATATAAATTGATGTAGGAAAATTGTATTTGTGATTTAATAAAGTATATACAACTTTAATTCATTTTTATTTATACTCAATTTCCTGATTTAGGGAAAATTTAATTTAGAGAATAAAAATTTAGTTGTTTTATTATTGCATATTTCTGAATACATTTATTTTAAATGCACGGTTTTTACCTCGGTTTTTACTCAGAAGCTTTCAATTTCAGAACCTTTCTTAATATCCCATGAATGGGAATACCTATTGGTGAAATCTTTCAGAGTAGACGAAGATAAATTTTCTTGAATTCTTTCGTGAACTTGGACTGTTCTGTCCATCATTGTTAGCTCTTTTTCTTCTCTTAACGGAGCCTGTAGTAGAAAACTTGGATTTTTATTAAATATTCATCTGAATCTTATTTTGGCTGTACGAACTAATCTTGCTTTAGTGAACATTGTAACACACTTTGCTCTTCTAATGAGAACATATAGTTTAAATTTCATAAGAAACTATGAAATAAACGTCGAGTGCTAGAAACTTCAGATATGTTTGCCAAGATCACATTGTTTAGTGGCTAGATTTGGTAAGTGAGTTACGCTTTCCCTTGTCCTGTACAGGGTGTCCCATTTTCGATGATATTATGAGGTAAGTATTTCACTTACGAATAAAAATTCAGTTGCGATTTTCGCAATACTATGTTACTTTTTTTGTGAAAAGAACGATGATATAAACAAAATTTTCATAGCCCGCTTCGTTTTTGAAGTACAGGGCGAAATTGAAAATAATGCATTTTGAGACCACCTTCTTATATCCGTTATCCTTTAACATATCGCAAAGTAAAACTTGGTCTTATACAGGTTTTTAAGTAAAATCCAGTGGCGTAGTCAGATTTTTGCTGTGAGCTGTCAATTTTTAGCTATAAATCAAACTTGTATTTTTTATGGAGCACCCTGTATATTTTTCTTTCGCTTGATTGCCAAGCTTTACAAAAACATATAATACATGACATGTATTTTAAATAATAAACTTAAAATTCATAGTTTTCCTATAGGATATGCAGTTTTCGTGAGTACAATGGTATAATTATAATTAGTAGGCAGCGATTATTAGAGCAATGCGAGGAACAATTTAATGATCATTTCCTATTGACAAGACCTGTCAGTTACAAAATTTATATTTTCTGTGTAATATTGTATTTTTTACGATGGCTGAAAATCAAAATAATCAATTCCATTGTTCTAATAATCCCTGCCTACTAATACTTATACCTTTGCTTAAAAGACAATGCTACTATACTCACCAAGAGTGTCGTATATATAGGGACAAATTTTATAAAATTATAAATTTTAGGTTTATTACTTAAAACACATATCATGTATTATATATTTTTGTAAAGCTTATAAAGTTTCTAATTATACGAAAGAAAAATATGCAGGATGTTTCATCAAAAAAATCAAAGTTTGATTTATAGCTAAACATTTATAGATCACAGCAAAAATCTGACTACGCCACTGGATTCTACATAAAAACTGTGCAAATGCAAGTTTTTAGCTTTGCGATATGTTAAAGGATAACGGGGGGCTCCAAATGCATTATTTTGAATTTCGCCCTGTATGTCAAAGACGAAGCGGGCTAGAGAAACTTTGTTGATACCATCATTCTTTTCACAAAAAAAGTAGCAAAGTATTGCTAAAACCGCAACCTCTATCTTTACCCTCGACTTTACCCGTAAGTGAGATACTATGGAAAATGGGACACTCTGTACAAGGGTATGATAAATCATCAATATATGCACAGATGTAGAAATAAGGAGTACTTAACCCGGCATTATCAGAAAGATAATTGAGCAACTTGTCCTATCCGTGGAAAATGCTGTTTTTGTTTTTGACCATTCCCGGTATACTTTCAGGTAACAAAAGCATCTATAAAAAAAAAGTAAAAATTCATGTGTGCGGTTCACACGCGGTAGAAGTGAAACCTTCATAAAACTAAACCAAGCTATCACCCATCCAAGTACTAACCACGCCCGACGTTGCTTAACTTCAGTGATCAGGCGAGAACTACATTTTACTCTTAACACATATTCTTGTGGTTTTCACTTCAAAAACGTACGAAAAAAAGTAAAAACTACTCCGCGCAAACTGGATCTTGATAAATATTTCTCATTTTTCAGTTACGGGGCTTCAAGTGGGGCTTTAAAAGCGCTCAAAATATGCTATTTTTATTATTTGCCCCCTTTGTTTATACACACCTCAATAAAAACGTTTTAAACATATTTTGCAAAATATATTAGTTATTTGTATCCTTTCCACTCTTTAATATCTAATATCTTGTTTACTTACTTATTAATATTAATTAAGAACAAACTCCAAAACAAGTAAGCAAGTAAATAAATGAGCAACGGGTAAACCCAAGGGCAAAGCTTTTCGAGATCCACATACTAGGTAATACATATTTTTATACCTTTAATGTCGTGGAAAAGATAAGCGCAACAATTAGAAATTCCACTTTGATAACAGTACTTAGTAATGACTCCTAATATACTTAAATCACCATCACTTATCTATCTATAAATAATCAACCATATTATGTATTAATTCTGATAGTTATTACGTTAATTTATACTTCATAATGATAATAGTTCGTATATATAACGTTCGTTCGAGCGTTCGTTAATAAGGACACATTGTATTACTCGAGCCATGAATTAATAAATAACATAGATAGGTCGGATCCGAGTTCCTGAGATAGGTACTTCTAATATCAGAGTCTATAGATTCTCTATTTAAACCAAAGATTGTTCTATGATTTAAACTTTGCTAATATGTTAACCCGAGTGTTAACCCCTCGATTAACCCATTACCTCCTACAATCATTTTTGAATACACCACAAATGTTTGCCCGAGTGTTTGCCTCCCAGGAACACATAATTCCAAGCTTTACTCATAAATGGCTAATTTGTTGAAAATTAAAATAACATTTTAATAGGTTAGGTTAGTTTTGACAAATACCGTATTTATAACACTTAATTTTGGCGAACGGAATGATAATGAAGTGAGAAATTAGGTTTTTAGCTCGGTTTTCAGGTACATATTTACTTGTTTATAATATTGAAACACACTACTTATTTTGCAAATCTTTTCAAAAAATTAGAAAAGTATTAGTATACTCACTTGAGTACAGTGGGAAGATATGTCTAACTACTTAAACTCAGAATATTTTTCAGGAGTTTCTTCGATGTTTTCTGAATTTCGGCAAATGCCTCCAAAATGTTTTTACGGAGAACGTTTCAAAACGTTGAAAGAAGTAATAGAAGAAGATCCTTCTTCAAATTACAGGCCAGAAATAGTTGTTAAACCGCCTGAGGTAGATACGCAAATAGATGAAGAAGAATTCGACGATAATAATATTCGTAATTTCAACGTTTCCAGCGGTATTCCTGGGGAAGTAGAACGTCAGTTTTCTAAGCTTTAAATAGCGCAGCTGTTCAAAACGACGGCGACGATGAAAATGACGAATTTTACTACTAATCCAAACATCTAGGTAATAGTAAAGCGATAAATATTATTTAATTAAAATGAAACACAATATACAGAATTTTCATAATAACAGAGTCCAGAAAAAGAGATAGAAGACTACTTTGAGGGCTCCAAGTGAGGCTCCAAGTATACAATTCCCGAGACCCGAGACAATTCCTTTATTTTTCAATAGTTAGTTGTCAGCTCGGTTCTCAGTATACAGTACATATACCTAAAGCAATAAACTGAGATACTTGTGTGCGGATATTCCTAAACAAATTAATGGGCCTTGTTACATGACACTTCGGTTTAGTAAACCCGAGAGTAAACCCCTACCTACCTACCTATAAAATCACTGTAAGTGTCTAAAATTGCCAATTTCTATTTTTTGTTTTATAATACGAGATTTTATGTGTACTTACCTAAGTAGTTATGTGTGAAGAGTATTGTTTTAAAAATGTTTTTAACGAATTTCGCCTAGAAATCAGTGGACATATTGGTGGACATTAATCAAATTACACATTACATCCTTGATTCAGCTCTCGGCTTAACTGTTGTTTAGTGTAGGAAAAAAAAATGGGTAACAGTTGAATATAACCCCATCAAAGGCCCCATCATAGAAATTCGCGATTTATTTAATTTTTAGGTATTCTAATGAATTAAGTAGATTTGAAAGAAAATAAATTGGCGTAAACCCGATTTGTTGCATATTTCTTATAATTTTAGTCAATTACTATAATGGAGATATATACAATAATCAGAGAGGGATCTTGAGAGGTATACAAGGAGGGATACCTAATAACTTGATATAACCCCATCATAAAAAATCAAGTTTTTTAAACAAATATACTTACATCAATCTACAATATAAATGGTATTTGAATGAAATACTCGATGAAATAGGTATGTCCTCAATGAAATATAATTAGACTGAAATTAATTTGAATCAATTAGCTAACCTATCCCCCGACTAAGTCAAGATATAAATAACCTGAAGGTGCCCGCTACACCTAATATGTGTGAGAAGCTTAAATCCTGCGTTTTGCGCACGTCTCTAAGCGAGTCTCTAACTTACTACATGAAACTAACCAAAGCTAACCCAAACTAACCACAGCCAACCCAAATTAAAGTAACACTTTCAACATACCCAAAACTAATCCAATCTAATCTAACCGAAACTAACCTAAGCTAAAAAAAACTACTAAAAGAAAGGCGCGGTTTTCTCTTAGTGGTTTCCGAGGTGGTTTCATTAACAAATTAACCAAAATTATAAAAAATTTGCAAAAAATCTTGTTTTCGCCAATTGATTTTCTTTCAAATTTACTTCTTGATTGCATTAGAATTCTTAGATAGGTATGTAAAAAATCGTGAATTTCTATGATGGGGCTATATCAAGGGGTGTTTCACTCATGCAGTAGGTGTACAAATCTCATACATTCGTGTTGCAGTCCCGCATACAGTCGATAAAGTCAAATGAAATGCATGCAGTCGTAATACAGTTTTTAGGAATTCCTTGTAGTCCCATGCAGTTATTGGTGCAGTCACACGCAGTAGCGTACATTCCATGTACATTCACGCAGTAGCGTACATTCCATGTACATTCACGCAGTCGCGTGAAGTCGAGCGTGCAATCTTGTTCAATCTTATCACAAGACTCCACAAGCTACACAGCTAAGTGCGCGCACGCACTAGGTATTTATTATGTCTGGCGACTATCCCATAACTCTCAGCATTCAGCTGTTTTCATGTACTTCGTGATGTAACAAATCGTTTGTATGCCTTTGATGGTCTAGAGGTTTGCATGAGAGTTCAAACCCCATCGGTTTCTTTTTATTTTTTTTAAGGTTATATTTCTAAACAGTTTTTTTTCTTGATTTTGAGTATGTCTTGGGTTAGTTTGGATTAGCACCTGGTTAGTTTCCTTTTCTTGAGCCCCCGTAGCGAGCGGAGCGAGCGGAGGGCCTGTAAAAAGTGAATTTAGGCATGGTGCTGAGAGTTATGGGATAGTCTCCAGACGTTAGTCTAGGTATTCCCGTAACTTTTATTTTCAATTTTATGTTCTTTATTTTTACATTATTTGTTGTAACTTTGATGTGGCAGGGGCTAAAATTTATTATTGGGAGTATATGCAAATGTGTATGGCTGTATCAAGGTAGGGCGAGAATTTAAAAGAGTATGGTTAACTTCCCGAATGGTCCTCCGCTCGCTTCGAGGCGCAACCAAACCAAATTAACCTAGACTAGCCCAAATTTAAAAAAAGAAACAAACATAACCTTAAAAAATAAATGAAACAAGTCTCGTTACCGACGGGAATCGAACCCGGGCCGCCGGCGCCGTGTCACAAGCACAGAATCTGACCACTGCACTAAAAACCTGCTGAAGACAATTCACTGGAACGTAGAGACACATGATACAAAAAAATGTATCATGGTAGAGACATGGGCAAATAAAAGAGTTACGGAAGTAGTGCGTGCGTGTAGCTGCTACGCAGACGTTATTAATTTTATCAGAAAGCGGCATCATTTGGTTTTCATTTGGTTACATAGTGACTTTAAGGCGATTTTGTGAGGTTCTGTTTTGGTTTTGGTTGACACAGATGAATATAATATAAAAGAAAAGATATATAATAAAATTTATCTAGAATTTGTGCTTAGACATAATTTTGATTTGAAGGTTAATGATTTTTTTTGTACCAATTATCCCATTATAGTCAAGAGCTCATAACGTGGTACCTTTACGATAAATAAATTGGGAACTGAAGCTCTCTGGTCTTTCTTTGTACAGGGTATCCGGATTTCGTTGTACTTGCGGGGTAGCTCCATTAATTTTAAAGTTAGCAGGGTACGGTTTTCTCAACACGTTGCTACTTTTTGTGAAACGAAAGATCGGTAAACAGATTTTTATGGCCACCATCGATTTTTAGATACAGGGTTCTCCCTGAATTTGCACATTTTGGGGCATACCTCGTATTTTGAGAACAGTTAATTATATTGCAAAGGCATAAACTGTATCTTATAAATATTTTAACGTAGAATCAATGGCGTGCTCAGTTTTTTCATAAAATTCATAATGCTCGATATACAGGGTGGGCCAACGAAAATTTTACACGCCGCTTTTCCTTCTTTAAAATGAAAATTAGGAAAACCGCTCAGACCCTTCGATTTCTGATTCGAGGGGGACACTTTTTGTGCCTGTTTTCAACCTTGTCACTTCAGCCCCCTGAGGGTGATGGAGCTTCACTCCTAAAATTTGAAATGGGCTAGAAAAGGAGTCGAGTGGTACCTCATTTTGAAGGTCTTTTGAACCTTATTATAACTTCCAAGTTTGACGTCTCTACGCTCATACCCTCGTTCATACCCGATCATGTGAGACCTGGTCAAAATATAGAAAAAGTATTATTTCTTAATTAATTATTACTTAACTAAGGAGAGCAGCGACTACAAAGTTAGTAGATGTAATCAGTGTCAACTGACCTTCGAAATTTGGTATTGCTCAATCTCCAGTACCATATTTAAAACTCACCCCAATTACAATGATTGAGTAATACTTTATTTCGAAGGCCCTTTGACCCTCATTACATCTACCAACTTTGTAAAAATAGTAGCTAGCTCTTATAGTTAATTAATTATTAGAATTAACACTTTTCCAAAAGGAAGTAAGAGTACTTAACACTCTTCCAAAATGTTGACTAGATGTCACATAAACAGAAATAAGAGTAGAGACGTCAAACTCGGCAGTTAGAATGGTCAAAAGATTTTTAAAATGAGGTATCAGACGAGCGAAAGTACATCCGTTATGGGTCTTAATTAAACCAGTAGAAATGCACAAAAGTGACAGAATTTATAAAATTTGAAAAATGTAAATACAAAGCAAGTGACTTCTTCTGCTAAATTAGAACTGATTTTAGGCATGCCTTGGGTTAGATTTAGTTGGTTGAGCCCCCGAAAGGATATGCGTTTTCTCTCGCTCCGCCCATGAACTGTGGTGTGGATGTACTATTGCATCAGACGACTCCCTTTTCCATTTAAAATTTTAGAGGAGCTCATCACCCCTAGGGGTTGAAGTGACAAGGTTGAAAATATTCACAACAAGTGTTCCCATAGAATCAGAAATCGACGGTTCCGAGCGTTTTTCCAAATTTTCATTTTAAAGCTGGAAAACTGAGGTGTAAAGTTTTCATTAACGCACCCTGTATAGACTAAATTTAGGTTTTTTTAAATGGGAGACCCTGTATATTTTTTCCTAGCTGTATACAGTTTATTGATTATACGAGTATAATATTCGATAATATTTAGAACTCGGTTCCCAATTGTTTATCTATCCTCGAGTCTATCCTTAATCGTTGGGGTACCACCGTGCAAAATTCCCCATTAAATCAAGCACTTTAACCTTCCTTTAGGCGCGTGGGTATTTATCACATCGTTAGTCGCGTTGTATCTCGCAGATACATATAAAAAATATACTATTTAAATTTTAAAAAAGGATTCCGATAGTTTAAAATCGTTAATATATATTATATCGTTTTATAAAATATATCTTAACGAAGTTAAAAACTCACCAAAATTATATAAATACTTATTAATTAGAAGAATCATTACTGGCTTCATCTGTATTCAGGCATTTGCTTAGCTTGTAATTTTAGACATAAGTACGTTTTACATTTTTTACAGCTATGTGCAGAAATAGTATATTATTTTATATGGAGGAAAAGTGATACTTTCCATGGCGCGCTCGTGTTTAACAGCCGAACGGAGTGAGGCTGGTAATAGAGAGCAAGCCATGAAAAGTAACTTTTCCTCCAAATAAAATATGCTGTTTTTTCCGAGGTTTTTCTTCAAATGTCGACATATTAATGCAAAAACATCTCTTTTTAATAGTAATAATATCTAATTATTATTAAAGATAAATGGGTTCGCAAGGCGGCTTAGACCACGGTCGTAGGTGGCCTTGCTTAGACCGGTGTCGGTGAATATAATGTAACCGAGGGGCGATTCACTTCTCGCAATACTGTCACAAACTCTCTCGC
>MU191356.1:23699-36216 GCA_016904865.1 Pissodes strobi
CTTTTCGCAATCTTGTCACAAATTTTACCCTAGTGACTACCCCCTCGAATGTAACATAAAGCTGTCAGTGGACACCGAGGTGGACACTGTCAACAATAATTATTTTTTTTAAATAGCGTCTCCGATTGCGTTTTAATTCCGTATTGATAAGCAGTTATTGAGTAAGTTCGATTAAATAATAATCAATTTGTTCCTAAATTAGTGATTTTTAGAAATGCAGTCACAAATTGAGTGATAAATACAAATTGTAGTTTAATAAATCTTGAGTTGTTGACGCTTATTTTGTTGTCTGTTTGTATTGTATCTATGTTGCTATGACAACACTTTTACCTCCGCCGGCGGAAAAGTGAAAAGTAAAGCTCCGGCGGAGGAAAAACGAAACTTCACGGCCGCCTACACAGTCGAGTAATGACGGATTTACTGACGTTTGAAGAAAAAATCATTTTTTATTAAGTTCGTAGCATGACTGGCATCTTTTTCTTTTCTTGGTTTGCCAGTTGTTCTTCCTCCCCCGATTCACCATCACAGAATTCATGGTCTGTTTCGGAATCTGTTGATCTAGTTTCCAAGTGGCCCTCGGTCTCAGGATCGTCATATTCGTCAAAATCTTCTTCAGGCAACTGACAAATCTCTTCTTCACCAAAAAATGCAATATGATTCAGTTCATCAATGTCCTCTGAATTTTGTTGGTCATATATATTTTTTACTCATTTTCATCACTGATAAAGGCAAAAACACTCGTCGAATAAATACTACACACTTAGATACAAACAAAAATCAATTATACACAACTTAAGGTGATATCAGACGGTTTACTTTTCGGTTCATTCGGATGAATGATCACTCAGAATGCCGAAATCCAACATCGCTGGATTGGTTCACTAATTAATTCATTTATCACTTTTGATTCATTTAATGTCTAGACGTTTCATTCTTAATGAAAGACAGAAATGAATAAAAAGTGAACCCTCTGATATCACCTTTAGAGACACGTTTCACGTGAAGTCTAAGAATGCGACTGAGGCGGTTCGACCCTAAAGGTGATATCAGACGGTTCACTTTTCGGTTCATTCGGATGAATGATCACTCAGAACACCGCTGGATTGGTTCACTAATTAATTCATTTATCACTTTTGATTCATTTAATGCCTAGACGTTTCATTCTTTAATGAAAGATGCTGAATGAAAGACAGAAATGAATAAAAAGTGAACCGTCTGATATCAGCTTTACAGGAATAGTCGCATTGTACCTCCTAGGTACAATTCCCGCGCCGCGCCGGGACGGTTTTGCCTCGGGTTTTGCATAAATTATAAAATCCCAAATAAAGGTCTGGATCTGTAATTCTAGGAAAGTATTCCTTACTAGTTACTTAAGGATTATTGCAGGCCATACAATTATACTGTCATTCCCTTTTGAGAAATCAACATAAATATTATACGTGTATCTGCCAGATACATACGCGACTAATGGAAGATGCATTATAAGTTAGGGATAAGCTCTCCGACTATCAGAAATTTTAGCGATATGCACAAAAATGGTACACTGCTTTTTCGAATATTTATTTATATTCTCATGCAGTCCCATGCAGGAGGTAAAGCTCGAGGCGAGGCTCTAGGTATTGTTGGTGCAGTCAACTAGGTATCATATTTATGCAATCAATGCAGTCAAATGCAATATTTAATGCAGTCAAATGCAGTAGGTGTACAAATTTTAGTGAGTGAAACACCTCTTGGGCTATAGATATCCAATTATTACTCTGAAGCTCCTCGCTCCGAGGTAATTATTGGATATAGCCAAGGATATAGCACACCATTAGGTATAATCGAGGGTATAATAATTAATCCAAATTATATAAACCTCTACCCTCGCCTCTACCTATATAAAATCTTGTTTCCGCCTATGTATTTTCTCTCAAATTTACTTCTTTAATGCATTAGAATCCCTAGAAATGTAAAAAATACGAATTTTTATGATGGGGCTATATCCAATCTGAGTTCCAAACATTACCAAAAAATGTAAAGCAATATATTGAATTCCGAAAAAAGAAACACATTCGGAATATTATCACAATCTCAGAATAACAATTAATCTGATAATCATCCCTAGTATACACTCAATTAAAAATTTATAGCTGGATTTATAGATTGACATAACATAAGCATAGCATAAGCATAAGAAGTTAAACATTCATATTTAAATTAGGCAATTTATAGATCGACATAACATAAGACACAACATAAGCTTGACATAAGAAGTTGACCAATATTCAACTTTTTATGCTATGTGCTTATGTTCGACCAATGAAAACACAGAATTTTAATTGTATTTACCTTTCGAGAGAATGACATATTATGCGATGTTCAATAAAGTTTGGTGTTTTGGCTTTTTGAATGCTTGTTCTTTTTGAGAATGGTAAGGATTTATAAATTAATATACATAAGACTCTATAATATACTTCTTTAAAAAAATTTAAACAAAATTATGAAATTTGTAAGGTTAGTATTTGCGATTTACGGCTCAGGCGCAACATAACATAAGCCTATATTTATAAACGGACCATTTCTTGTAATATGCTTATGCAATGCTATGTCTATGCTATGCATATGTTATGTCAATCTATAAATCCAGCTTTATCGCTATCACCTGATTACGAGCCTGATTATAACCTCAAATAACCTTTTTTTCAATAAAAAAATCAGAAGGGTATGTAAGTAGATACCACAAACAGAACATGTCAACAAAAGTTATTAGTAACCCATCATTGTCATTATTTATTAAGAATGAAAAATTTTGCCGTTAGGGAAAGAGTTGGATAAACCTTGGGATAAACACACTTCAATGATTTATATAGGTATGTTATGCAACAGATCTAGGAAGATCTGTTGTTAGGACACGATACAGGTGTATCGTGTGTTAGGATGCCTATTATAATAGCTTAAGAATTTGAAATGAAAACAAAGGAATAGGAGTCAGTACTACTCAGTTCGTCACCCTACAAATAATTAGGTATCTACTTAATTTGTCGATTCAAGTAAGTATTTTATACATTTTTTAATAAAACAATTATTTGTTTAGTTCAGGACTTGGTCAAAATTTCACGATTTTTATGCCAAGAAAATGGCAAAAAACACTTACCGTATTGGGGGTCAGCAAAATGCCGCTTCCTATCTTAAATTCTGCCGTGGAGCCCTGAGAATTTTCGCTGTCATTCGAAAAATCAGAATGATTTGACATTCCATCGCTCATTTCCATTTTCACGATCATCATAGCGGGCCAAGATTATTTTGTTATCACAGAAAGCAGAGTCGCCTTGAAAACTAAACAAACAGCTGTCACCAGATTAAATATAAAAACACGCAGTAAATGCCACTCGTTTCCGAAAAGCGGGTTTATTTACATGTTTGACATATCACAGACACTTGTTCAACCTGTAAAATACGCCAAATTCTCTCTGGATGAGTCACCACCATAGGGATACCCTTTCTTAGAACCACCGACCGTTTATGTGATGTCAGAACTAAAAATAAAATAACATAACGGAATGGACAGGGATATTTTGAGCCAATGACGCCAGGCGTTCCGGCGGAACTGATCGACAATCCCCGAACGGTTCGCCCGACGTGTTTGCCTTCTAGGATGGCGTTGCCCAAGGACGTTTTCCCTGATGACTCACCGATTCTTTGTTAGTGCATTGGCCTACTATGCATACTGAGTTTACGGAATAAAATATTTGGTAGTTCGCTGCTGATACAAACGTAAGTTCATGTATCTACTAATAAATGTTTTTATAAAGACAAAATAAATATATAGAATGATTATAATAGTATAGTAAGATACGAATTTTAAAAGACCATATTTTTTCGCACGAGCACGAAATTAGGAAACGACCCGCTTGCGGAGAGTTTCCTTGTTTCCTAACGTGCGAGTGCGCTAAATGTCTTTTAAAACGTGTTTTTATACTATTTCTTCTATTTTACAGATTTTTTAATGGAAAACATTAATTTATTCTAGTTCCGATCAGCAGTTGCGCGGCAATCTTGCCATTTTAGACGTCTTTATTAGTAGAAATGCCATACAAAGGGATGTCGCAATTTTTGCTCGTGACCCTAGAGATTGAACAATTTTGTTGTTTTGTCCACTGGTCGCTATGATGACCAGTCACATGTAAGTGAGACGGCAACGTGGCATATTGTTGTGTTTTCATTGACTAGTAACGTCTGTGTTTTTAAACGAAATATTTATCCAAAAATTATGGAAAGTGAATTAGTATAAGTTAAAGGTTTCTGAAAAGCTGTGAAGACTTTATCAAGAAACTAGGATTCAACACTAAATTGGGCACCTTGCTTACCAAAACAAGTATGGTCAAAACTGTCGATTCACGGGCAACGTTGCCAAGTCTCGGCAGGCGAATTCTTAGTATATTAAGATCGAGATTAAAAATTAAAATTATAAAATGAACGAAAAAGAAATATGCAATATATGCAAGAAAATAGTTTCAGATGATGATGAGGGACTTCTATGTGATATGTGTATGATCTGGAAGCATAGGGCTTGCTTACCAATGGGGACTAAGACCTACCAAAAGCTGTCAAAAACAAAGGGTTCATAGGCATGCGATAGCTGCAAGACGAAAAATGTGGAAAACGATAATTCCGAAAAGGGAAGAGGACCAGCACCGCCCGCTTAAACGATTGGCGACGTAATGGCTAAGCTCGAAGAAATGGACCAAAAATACAATAATCTCTATTTAAAGTACATTGAACAAGTTAACATAAACAATGATTTAACAGATTAATTAATGCAAATAAAAAAACAGCTGAACAAAATAGAGCAAAAAGAACTCAACAAAAACATCACTATACATGGTATTCCCTATTAAGACAAAGAAAATGTGAAAGACATTGTGAAAAATATAGGCGATAAACTGCAAGTGAAATTATCAAATGCGGAGTTCACTGCTGTACGGCTTGGAAAAATGAACACAGAAAATAGCCCAATAAATGTGTTTTTTCAACATGAATAAACCAAAAAATTATATATTACGATCAAAATTAAATGTTGGAATAAATACACAAAGCCTGGGATACAGTATAAACAACAAAATTTACCTTAATCATGACCTGATAAAGCGAAATTTGGAACTATTTAAAGAGGCACAAAAATTTAAAAAAGAGAATCAATTTAAATTCCTCTGGATTAGCAGCGGAATTATATTACTGAGGAAGGAAGAAAACAGTAAGATAATTTTGATTGAAGATAAAAATAACCTAAACAACTGTAAATAAAAAGTTATATACCGTTTACATGACCATTCAAAGTTTGCGTAACAAGTTGGATGAGGTGCAATGGTATACATACCAAAAAAAATGTGATGTGCTACTGCTCACTGAGACTTGGCTTTCCGAGGGCGACAATTGGCTGTATGAACTTCGGGGCTTAAGGCGATACACTCCTGTAGGGATAAAAAAAGGGGTGGTGCCGCAATATATATTAAAAATGGAATCAGCTTTAAAGAACTTGGCAAATCCTCACCAGATGATAATTTAAGTTGGGAAAGTGTAAGCATAGGGGATCAGGGTACCAAATAGAGCTTATTGTACAAATCACCATCCTATAATAATGACCAGTGCCTTAATACTTTAGATACTATCATTTTAAATAATCCCAAACAACACATTGTAGTAGGAGATTTTAACATAAGCCTACTGAACCATGAATCTGACCTGGTGCAGGACTATAAAGCCTTGTTGGCAACGAGAAATTTTAAAATCATGAATGCTATAGATAAAAAAAAATGCTACGCGAGTGACCAACAATACTCACAGTCTTTTAGATCATGTCTTAGTTGAAGAAGACTATAGTAAAAATTGTTCCATTGTTCTTGAAAAAAATGCCTTGTCAGATCATGGCAGGCTGGTGATCACCCTGAAAGAAAATATTAAAATACATAAAGTAAAGACAACACATGAGATCCATCATATAAACTATAATAAATTCAAAGTATTGTTCAGAGATAGCGTCACAAACACTAATACAGATACATTTAGGAAACTTATAGATCTGGTAAATTTATGCAAACAGGAGTGTGAGTACACTAATATAATAAAGTGCCACAACAACAACTTGTGGATCACTAAAGATCTGTTAAATCTAATGGATCAACGTGACAAATTATATAAAAGAAAAAAAGAAAATCCACATGACATAAATATTATAACCAAGTTTAAAGAATTAATAAAATTAACAATAAGATTCGAACATTAAAAAATCAATATTTTCGACATAAATGGAACGCAGCAGGGAGCGATGTAAAAAAAATCAATGGAGGTTCGTAAACACACTACCACTGACACCAACATAGACACTCTTACTGTGAATAATATTGAAATAAAAAGTCCAAATATCATAGTAAATGAATTAAATACATATTTTGCAAGGGTGGGCAAAAATATTATTTAGAATATAAACCTTGAAATAGAGACCACTGGCACTAGGCCAAACCTTGAATTTAATGAACCCATACTGTAATTAAAGCTGTTTCATAGAAGAAACTAATGAAAGTGAGATCCTTGACATCATTTTGAATCTTTAAAAGACTGCTGCTCCTCGGCATGATAACATCACCGTTCAGGATCTGCTTCATTTGAAAGAAAACCTTGTAACAATATTAGTCAAATTAATAAACAATGTGCTTGTGAAGGGTGAATTTCCAGAAGAACTCAAAGTAAGCAGAATTACTCCAATTTTTAAAACCGGTACTAAGGATTCAATGAATAATTATAGACTAATTTCTGTTATTAGCGTATTCCCAAAAATCATTGAAACTGTAATAAAAAAAAGAATTTTGTCATTCATAGATAAATATGTGGGAAATGATGGTTTTATAAAAAAACAGTAATACATTGAGCTCGACATTGAGTGCTACAATGGACCTTATAGATAAAATAGCAACATTTTTGGACAATGGAAAAATTGTAGTTGCCGTGTTTGTAGACCTTAGTAAGGCTTTGGACGTTGTTAGTTTTGACATTTTATTGGACAAGCTTAATAATATGGGATTTAGGGGGGAATTGCATAGTTTAATAAAATCGTATTTGATAGGTAGGCAGCAGTATGTTAGGATTGGTAATACCGATAGCTCATTCACATCAAATTTCAGCGCAGTACCCCAAGGGTCAGTCCTGGGGCCACTTTTCTACTATTTATATGTGTTAAGTTTAAGATGCGCTGGATTCGATGGTAGATATTTTACTTTTGCTGATGACACAGTGATATTGTATTCGGGTGATAATGAGGAAACTTTGAAACTGTGATAAACGATGACTTGATGTTGTGTTCTAATTGGCTGTTATATAATAAACTTAAAATTAATGCGGAAAAAAACAAAGTAATGGTTTTTAACCAAAAAATAAGAACATTATTATACCAAAGATTAAAATAAAAAATAGAGAGTTGGAAAAAGTGGATAGTATTAAGTACCTCCGGATTAATTATAGATCAAAATTTGAGCTGGTCTGAACACAAAAAACAACCTCGTTGATTGGTGCACTCTATAAGTCCGAAATTATTTAACTCATAAGGTCAAGATTAATATACACAATGCTTATTTTGCATCACACTTGAGATACCTTATTCCGGTGTGGGGTGTGTGTGGCAGCGTCAATTTTAGAAGGATGCAAATAATTCAAAATAAAATAACAAAAATTCTTTTTGGAGTTGACTGGCTTGTGCGCACATAGGACCTATACAGGGATCTGGGTGTGTACCACTTAGCTCAACTTTTGAAGCTGGAGCAGTGTAAATATATTTGTAAGATCTTGTAATAATATTTATCAGTGCAGTGTAAATACTAACAAAGGTTTAAATAATCCCATCTCACAAGCTTCCAGTACTTTTAACAATTTACCAAATGCAATAAAAGATCAGGGCTTTAAAAGATTTGTGAAGGCGTTAAAAATCACATAGAAAGTAATACTGATGTTTAGATTAGATAATTAGTGTTGTAAGGTTAACTAGCCTCGATACCAGTGCTTTAAGCATTGCTTAGAGACTTCATGTAAGAATTGTCTTTGTAAACTTTTTGCTGAAATATATTGTATTGTTTTTAAAAAAAAAATCGAAAAGAGGTTCTTTTCGACACTCATTTCACAAAATACCCTCCCTTGGAAATTTCAGTTAAATGCGCACTCGTAGAAATTGGAAATATCGAACAGTTTTGCGGTCAGTCATTTTGAACTTAATTTGTGTGTGTGTTTACTATTTTTCGTAAGTTGAACATGTACTGTTTGCCAAATGAAAGAACCTGGACGGAAAGAATGCGGGCAAAAAATGTCCTCGCATAGTTAGATGCTGCCACATTTTTTCCCAATAATCCTAATTTATTTTCTGTCTAGTTTCCTATAGTGAATTTACATATTTATATTTCCTACTTGAATACTTAATTTTGTTATTTTCCTTAATACTAGTGTCTTCTATTATTTACTATTTTATTTACACAGGGAAATACGGAATATGGAATAAGTATACTATAATATTTATAATGTATATATTTTATTCGCCTTCAAGCTATTTAAAATACGCGACAATAGGCAACAGTGCGACGTTTACTTGATTTTTAGCGGGGAGGCAGAATCGTGATTGGTCGCAGGATATATTAAATACACTTTGACCATAGAACAACACCTAATTTTTTTACATATTTTAAAATTTCGGCAGCGACTTGCTTTAGCCATTGGCGTGGAAATTGCCGATGCCGAACTGTGTGGTTATTTATATTATTTGGTTTGTAGGGTCTGGTGATATATAGGTTTTGTCGATTTTGCAACTTTTCTTCTTTCACTAGAAAGGGGGTGTCCTATATAGTAGTTTAAGCCAAAAAGTCGGAAGATCCGCTACATTTGAACCGAAAAAATGCCCTCAAAGTTCGAGTTTTGACACAAATTTTCAGCACCACTTGACAAAAGCACTAGAAATATAGACAAAACATCTGAAAATCAATTGTCGGGTGAAAATATTAACTAGGATACATTTGCGTCGAACGAGAGACCTCCGTTTTGTTCCGGTCCTAAATTAAAGCGGCTCATAGCCATAGCCCCATTAAACAAAATTAAATTTTACTTGTAAATATCCATCCTCCTTTTTGCTGTCAACTGTCACAAGAGCCAAAACAAAGATTTTTAAGAAGGCACACTCTTGCCAGACGTTTACTGTAGTTTCGTTAGCAAAATTCATTAGAAAAATGGTGCGCTATAAGCGCAGCTTATTCACTACCAGCTAGTCATCTTGCGGCGGCATCCTTTGATTTGGTAAAGTCAATAACCAAGTTTTGCAAATTTTAGAAGAGGGTCATGACTTAATATTGTTTTAAACGCCTGAGCATCTGAATAATACTTTTGACAGCTCGTTTAATTTAAAATATGCTTTTTCTACTACCGTGCGTAAAGTACTCACTTTACACACTCTCTAAGATTTGTAAAATAGGCTTTTTTAATGTGCAGTGCGTAAAATAAGTTATTTTACGCACTAGTACGTAAAGTAAATCTGACATATTTTTTGACATTTAGGGCAATGCGTAAAATAATATATTTTACGCACTAGTGTGTAAAATAATTTATTTTACGCACTAGTGCGTAAAGTAATTTAATAATATCTTTGTTTTTTCATATATTTTTCGGTAGTAGAACAAATTTTGTATGCTACTCACCCCTTTTTTATTCAATTTCAATTAATTTTTTTTATCAACATTCCCATTCATAAAAAAAGGTTCACTTTACACACTTGTTGCATAAATAACTATTTCGTCTAAAATCCGTTTAAAACGATTTTAAAACGCACAATTGTATAAAAATCCGAAATTTCCGAACCTCTCAGGGCGAGAGCCGATGCTTCGGACGAATTTGTCATGTATTTTGAAGCGAAAATTCATTTTAAATTCAACTGTGGAACTGAACCGCTCAGGGCGCAGTGCCCGACACTCCAACTTTCCGATTTCGATAGAGTTGACTAGCTGGTAGTCAATAAGCTGTGCTATAAGTGTCTACTCTTTTTTTTATTTAGGTGAATGATTTTTTTAGTGCAGTCGCACATCCTATATTGCTCGACGAGCGGTGTGTGTGTGCGAAGATGTTGATTGACACGGTTCTTGAATAGTTAGTTTGGGAGCATATTCGCATGTAACAGGCATGATATCCATTCGGCAATGCCGATCGTTTCTTCATATGTGACGTGCAAGTTATAATTTAGTCAGATGTCGTGACTGTTACATAGAATCAACAAATAAGTCTTCAATTATTTTAACACTTCATGCATGGCCCTCCGCTCGCTTCGCTCGCTACGGGGGCTCAACAAACAGAAACTGCTCACCAAAACTAACCCAAAATGAAAAAAAATAATAAAATACAAATTTTGGGTTAGTTTTGGTTAGCATCTGGTTAGCTTCTATTTGTTGAGCCCCCGTATAGAGACCGAAACGAGCGGTGGGCCATGCATGAAGTGTTTAAATAATTGAAGACTTATTTGTTGATTCTATGTAACAGTCACGACATCCGACTAAATGCTATTTAGTCATAGTCGAATGAACATCTTGCTTGGTACATCCAAATATGCGTCCTGGGAGTGAGTTCCACAGTGATGCAGTGCGCCAGACAAAGAAGTTCTTGTAAAGTGATGTTCTAGGTGTTTCCAGTTGTACGACGAACCGGTGCGCTCTTGCCGTCTATCATGACTGTCTGACAGGCGTTGTCAGGGGCGGGATAAGGCGGGCCAAATCCTGGGAACATCTGCCCTAAGAGTATCTGTAAAACAGGGATTTCTCGGTCACATGTTTGCGGTGTTTCAGACTATCCAGATTCCGGGTCAACTCCGGGTCACCGACGAGACGCACATCTCTCTTCCGAACGGAATCCAGTAGCTTTAGGGTGTGCTCTGGCGTGGCACCCCAGATGTGTGAGCAATATTCTAAGCACGGTCTTATTTGCGCTTTGTAAAGCAAGTGAAGAGTGGTGGCTGTGTGCATGTATGAATCATACCAAATGAAACACTTTGTATTCCATGCAAAATTTAATCCAAAAGGACTTCTTATAAAAGCATAACAGAGCGCTTTCGGCCTAAGCCATCATCAGTGTTACCTGAAAAGTAAGTAGAAGAACCACCCATTAGCAGAACAAAATGGCTGCTGTGAGAACTTTAAGAATGAAATGAAAAAATTAAGAAATGACAATGTTATATCAAGATTCAGAGAGTGTTTAAAGCTTAAAGGCATAAATAGGTGTGAGATTTAAAAATGGTGTTTTTTTTGTAATTTTTTGGGTGATTTTTTAGAGACAAAGGAAAATGGTAGAGGTTCTTACACTTACTTGTCATTGGACCCGAAGAACATATCGACGAAGAGTAAACACACAACACCAACAAACAATAGTCAAATCACAATTAAAAAGTCAAAAGTCACATTTTAAAAGGTAACATAATTTTAAAACGGACAATGCCCAACCACGCTTTACGTGGAACGACAAAATGTGTCGTTGAAGTTGACAGTCAACTTTGGAGAACATTTACGTAATTACAACCATAGTTTTAGCCCTCATTCCAACTCAAAAATCTTACATAGTATTGCTTCCAAGAATTTCAACAGACTGGACTTTTTGGAGGATATCGAGATCAACAGCGAGTTGTCTCAGAACAACCACTGCCTGGATACTCAGGTTAATCTAAATAGATCATACATTCCTCTGCACAGGAGACTTCTTAACTAAGGTTCCTTTGTTTTTACTTGCATACTTCTTACTTGCTGAGTTTGTTCTTTCTTTATTTTCTGTAATAGCTATCCAATAAGAGTACTTCATTTATTTTATCTCTTCACAGCTCATTTTGGGTGGGGTCAGTCTTGCCCATATCTACTGCACTGATTATAAATACCCTAACAAATTTTTATTTCAAATAAAAATTATAGCACCCAAACAAGGGGGGGGGGGCAGTCTCGTAGATTGGGTCGAGCTGATGTCTGCCTTTAATACGGGTGTTTTTTATAATTATATAAAAAAAAACAAAAAAAATTTGACTTTAGTTTTCCTTCCTAATATTCTTCTACTCAGTCAAGTAAGCATCATCTTTCTTTAATACAATGACTTTCTTGAGTCATCATTTATGCTCTAGAAATTATTTATATAACACTTTTTTATACAACATTTTTATTTTTTATTTAACATTGATCTTATCTTTTGGCCTCAACTAGCTTAGTGTAAGCCAGTCTGTTCTCCAGACTTCCTTTCTAATGTTACTTACTTCATTTGTATTCTGAATAACTGTCTGTACTAGTTTAACATTTATTTTTAAGATTTAAATTTACCGCCAAAAATTGTTTTGCGGTCCACTTCCTGTGGCTTCAGAGTCTGCTTGGCATGACTGTCAACTTCAACGACACATTTTGTCGTTCCACGTAAAGCGTGGTTGGGCATTGTCAGTTTTAAAATTAGGACTTCTACCCGAACCGTTGTTCGAGTAGGACCTGTTTACTTAGCC
>MU191357.1:0-30522 GCA_016904865.1 Pissodes strobi
ACACACCGCTCGTCGAGCGCCATAGGATCTACCTTTAGTGTGTGTGCTACTGCCATAAAAAAAAAAAAAAAAAAGATCCTTTTTAAGCCCCCAAAATAAACTTATTATTTACAGATCATAAGACCGGCAATTTTATATGGTGCCCCTATCTGGTGCTCCGCGGCCAAATCTCACCTGAAAAAGGTACAAATAATACAGAACAATTACCTAAGAGCCGCCTTTTCGGTCTCCCTAAGAGATAGAGTCGGAGTAGATGACCTGCACGCGTGGGCGGACATGGAACTCATAGACGACCTAGCGTGTAGGTTCTTTGAATCTGAAATACGGGGAGCACCGCTGACGGCGGACATAGCCAACGAGAGATTTGACCCGGAGCGCCGGCCAAAGCACGGTCCTATACATAGAGACTCGACAGTTTATTTTAACCAATCAGACCACCCTAACCAAGTTTTCAAACCGTGAATATAAAATTTTCCCATTGTAAATATTATATAGAACACCTACACACATCCCTCTTTCATATGAAAATAGCAACACTAAACCGAACAGCTGCGAAACGCGCCTGAATCAGCTTCATTGCTCCCTCGGCTGACCCGACGGAGAGCGAAAAGATACAGATACACAACTGAATATAGGTAGCTGACAACATCCATGCATAAAGAACAAGATAAAGCACTTAATATAGAGAGTATTATTAAAACAATGACACAAACACAACCTGGCACGTACTCACCTACCAGGCTCGAGCATGAAGGTGAAGCGTGCAACAGGATACTGCAAATATTGCACTATAACATTAATACAGACCTACACCATACCCAACACCGCCACGGATGCGTCCTATTTACCGCAGCCGAATATAAAACCCGCTCTTTGCTCCTGGTATGTTACAATTCCTGGCCACCGGAACCAGATTTAGACACTAAATCTGAACAACTTGTACATATGTAAATATTAATTTTTACTCTTCAACCCTCCTCTGGGATAGTACATGTTGTAAATATAATTGTTTGTATCGTTCCGTATTGTACGCTCATCTATGAGCAATTCTAAGCAGGGTCTTTGCAGAACTTTTCCCTGCATTAAGTACTTTATCAATAAAAACTAAATACTTCATTACAAACATACACTACAGCCAAATGCTTACACTAACTGGTAGGTGTTTTGAAGGGGTTGAGGCCCAGGGGAAGCTAATAAATAAAATAACAGCATCACAACCCCTTTTATTGTGATAGGGCACACACCTTGCCCCGTTTAGGTGCTTGTAACCCGCGCCGATAACGCGTTGTCTGACGTAGCAAAGCGCGGGAAAAAATCATAGCATATCATTATCATTAGGAATGTGTCATAATGTACTAAAATTTTGGAAATAAATGTGAGATGATGATGAGGAGATATTATTATACTTTTACTAAGTCAAGCAAAGAAATACATTTTCAGAAAGCTTATGCTTAAAATTAAGTCAATTATTTTTTTTAAACAATGGCTTAAAAGTCACAGAAAGAATTTCCCTTAAACAAACTACACATATTGAGTTTAGGTAGATACTTACTTTGGTTAAGATGTGATGATAGAAACTATTCCCTCGATATCCTTCATGAACTCCAATGGTTATTGTGTAAAAAGTATGGTCTACATTATATCTTTTCAACAGGTAGCTTAGATCTATCGTCCAGGTGCTAGAAACATATTTAAATAATAGATAGGAATAGAAAATATATAACGGACATATTGTCAAAGGTAGTCAATTTTACCTCTTGTGAAAGCCTTCACTCTTACATATTCTACTCAAATTTTTGGAAAGGTGTTGTCTATGTTTGCTCGGTAATACCATAAGAACACACGAGATGCCGCAATCCCAGTTGGATTTTTGTCTGTAGTGGCATAGCTCTATGTGATGTTTCGGAGGTATATCTGAAATGAACCAACCAAACATTTAGTTTATTTATATCTACATTAGATTTTGTGCACTGTCTGAGTGTAAAAAATGAAGGTTCTACACGCCAATACCTCAAAACATTGAATTTAAATAGGTGTAAGATGGTTTTTCTAGCTTATATAAGCTAGAAAAACATATGTAATGCCATTTGTATTAATTTTACCGTGAAGCTCTTGCGAGCGAAATACAAACTGTAGTATTTCCATGACCACCTGGGCTCGGGGATTTCCTAAGCAACCTTGCAGAGTCTCCTGCTTCGTTTGCAGAATTATTTCATCTATGAAATATCTAAATGACTTTATACCACCCTTGTAAAAAATCTTAAAAGAGGTCCATATGTGTTCAACTGATATAATACAAACATCAGCTTATTTCGTCATATTCCATTCTTGCTTGAGAGCAGTTAGGTGAGATATGATTAAAATTTGCTCAGCATAGATTGATTGTGGTAATAATAATAATAATGTCTGGATGAAGGATAAATAGAGATTCGCCTAAATAGTATCGCCTGCTACTGATACCTACTTGAAGGATTCTCTGAATGGGTCCATGGTGGAGCATCAGCAGTCAGATATTTTTATGAAAGGTCTAAGTGTATTATGGGTGATTGAGGTCAGTTGATCGAAAGTTTCATGGGCGCTTTTGTAAAAAGGCAATAGAACTCCCTAATTTATCAGCTAATATAAAGCTGATAAATTACCACTTAAGTGAGATATACATATAATTTGGTATATAGAGACTGACTGTGATAATGATATCTGGATGAAGGATAAAGAGATGATTCATCTAAATACAGTGTCGTCTGCTACTGACACTCGAGGATTCCTTGAATCCGTTCATGGTGGAAAAGAGACAGTAAGCCAGTTTTGTTCTAGCAAACTTCACTTAAGAGTAAGAGCCGATACAAAGCAGAGTGATTTTTTATGAAGGATCTAATTGTATCAGGAGTTTGGGTTAGTTGGTCCAAAACTGCATGAACTTGGCTGATAAATTACCAACGAATATTCTATATGCATATATGCACATATTTGGTCTATATATAGAGGCTTACTGTGAATATGTGAGATATTAATTTTGCAAACATGCAGGCATGTTTATGTAAGATTAATGTGTTGTCTATATGTCGGAGTTTTTACTGCAAATCAAATGAAACATAATGCAGGGTTAGACTCATGAGGAAAACCTACCTATTTTCCTTCCTAGCTAGCCTAGACATTAAATATTTTAGTTCGGCTGACGCATGTTATAGTAATTATAATGTTAAAGTGAATATCCTTTCTTAAAAGATGAGAAGTATAGGAACTTTAGAGTAGACAATTATACATCACAATAATAAATTAACATTAGGAGGATCTATAACGTATGTATCCACTGAAAATCTACTGTGTTGTTCTCTATGTCCGCTAAAAACTCACCAGTCCTTAGCTCAATTCTCCTTCTCATGCTGCTGACATTCCAAGCCAATATTCACAAAAACTATCAACGAAACTGATTATGACAATAAATCAAAGTCCTCAGTAGTGTCATTAACGTAGAGTCGAAAAACATAAATAATTTAAACACTTCATCCCAACACTCCTAAATACAAAGTAACCATTTAAAGGCAATAATTAGCAAAATTATGACATAAAATTCATACGGAAAGATAAAAAAAAATCTGCTAGGTCTATTTTAGTTGCATTTAGCCAATTACGAGGAATTACGGTCGTATGAAATTGCGATGTAAATCTAATCTGCGGTTTTACATTCGGGAGATAACGCCATTTTATCGCGCTTTGTAATTCGTGTCGAACAATAAAATTTATTCATAGTGGATGTACTTATTGTCTCGAGATAACCCCGATTCCTAGTTTTTTAGCTTGTTCTGTTTCGGTGTGAGTAATTCTGATTTTTTATACAGGGTGTTTGTTTTGACATATCGCTTCAAAAATATTTTGTGTATAATCAAGCCATTACTCACTGAGATAACTGAGTGCTCCAGGTGTTCCTTCGAAAGCAAACCATGATATACATCAATGTTCCTTGAAATATCATAAGAAAAAAACATCCCAACTTTCAGACCAGTTCCATTAATTTAAAAAATAAAGTGTTTTGCGGTCACCTTTATATTTGGAACCAATTTGTATTTTAATATACACACACCCAGGTACCATAATGTTCGTATCTAATTTATTTCTCTAAATTCGTCCAGTAACGAGATAACGTCCACAGGCATATTAAATGAACACACTGTATAACAAATTATGCGCACTAATTCTAGTACTTCTCTCGAGATAACCTCGATACATACCCAATTTTCTAATCTTTGTGCTAGTTTTTAAGTCGCTGATTTAATAGTTTCGATAACCGTTAAAACATATTTTGAATCGAAACACCGTGTTCAGTATTTACGGCTATTTGAACACCTTAAATATCAATAATTCGGGTCTAGTATTTGTGGAAATAAATTATAATTTTCGCATTACTATTCAAATGTGAAAATAAATTGAAGCTAAATTTAACATTCACCTGGTTAAAGGTTAATTATGGTTTGGTCCAAGGCCCAAGAGGCAATAATTATATGGTAATAGCATATTTATTTGGGTATCTGGCTAAAGATATGAAGTTGGCGCTAAACCTTTTAAATTGACTAGGCGCGTGTATCTTTGGTTGCATACATTAGGTAAGAACCAATACAAAATATAAAATAAATATATTCTTTATACATATAGACCATGCGTAACCTCCCAGGAACTACGGATCATGCCCTCTTCCTCTCCTGTGATATGACTTCTTAAAAAAAAATTAAGATGAATTTATTCTGTAAGAAATGAATAAAGAATAACATCCATTATGATGCGCGCCATGTACCTACCTAATAATACTAAAATTTATTTCATTTCCTTGATTTATTCCTCTCTAGCTTTAAAACTACAGAAATATAAATAATATTTCAATAAATAACTAACGGTTTCAGTAGACCTACCTTTAATGCGTACCGCCGCATCTTTAATCGAAACATGACCTTCTTTTTCCATGTTATCAGTATAGATAGGTACTTTAACCTTTAATAATAACCAAAGGGTTTTTATCACAAAACTCAAATATCAACAAACGAGATCGAATAAACTACATCTGACCTAAATAACCCGCTATTTCTGTAAGACCCGACGCTCGACTAAACGTATAAATATAAAGTCAAAGCAAAGTGTACAAGCATGTTTTTTCAAGATATTTAAAAATATCGCTAACAGCAATACATGTTAACCCTGAAAATGACCCAGGAAGCGAGGTCTTTTATTAAAATATAAATCAAAAATTAGAGTACGGTCAAGAACCTTGACTCCAAGATTACAATAAAAAAAACGCATCCTATTTGTTTCGTTGCGCGCTTATTTCACGGTTCAATGGCGCGGGAGCATGATTTGAACGGTTTTGATATTTGATTGGTTGGCGCAATAATTAGAGTGAATTACGTCAATTACTCGTCGAGTACGTGCCTATCCTTTTTCTTTTTATACAAAATAAAGAAAGATAGAAGCACACTTAGCAGGCAGTGCTTGTTATTAATAATGTTTTTACCTTTGACAAGGGAAGCCTTGTCAAAGGTTTTTCCTGATCAAAGCCACCGATCTCCATATCAAAGCTGATATTAATAATGCCTTTGACATACCAAGCCAGGTGGCTCCGCATGGCAACGTGCATATTCAATATATTAGGAACTTGACGAATTTGTTTTCAAATTCTAATTGGCATTTTATTGACTACCCCTAGGGTTTTCTGTGTACTTAATGCAATACAGTTTTAAGTACTTTTAAGGCCCCAGCTCCATAGTCTCACTTGATTGTAAAATGGGATGACTCGCGGTATCAAATAAGTATGCGATCGTATTAGCATTGTTTTTATTACTGTATAAACAATGATATTTTAGGGTTCGAGAAGGCAAGAATTGTTCCTGATTTTTAGAAAATTAATTCATGAAGTGTTTAATATCCGAGGAAGGAACGGTTTAAATATCGGAACAGATGAAGGCAACGCCGCGCCGAACTCCACAGTAGCGTCTTCCTACAGCGGTATGTCTTCAACTTTTCTGTTTGGCTCCACGCCGCGACCGGCCGATTCGGCAGAAATACCCATGTCTTCGCGGTACACTGAACTTCTTCCAACGGTCTGGTAGTTCAGTGATTAAATAGTGTGTTTGTAATGTGAAGGTTGCTGATTCGATCTCTGTCAGTGCCCTGCTATGTTTTTAATTCTGTTAGTTTCGGTTAGTTTTGTTTGATGGCGCGCCGGAGCGAGCGGAAGGCCATGCGAAATAACTTAATTATTGCCGACATTGTCACCAGAACAGTTCAAAACAGAACGCTGTCTGAAGGCGCTAGTGCTGTCAAAGAGAATATAAAAAAATTCTCTCTATTGCTGTCTTCACTGTTAAATTGTTCCGTTCCAGTGTTGCCAACAGTAAAACAGAAAATGACGTAACAAAGCCTCAAAATTTCCTTGTTTTTGTACCCTAAGGCTGTGTCGCTGAAATGATGCTTGAAAAAAGTTACTGATGTAAACTTAAACTCAATTGTATATCGATGAATTAACCTGGTTGGAAGAAAGATGGTACTGAGTTGAAAAATTCAACTAGAAAATAAATAGAATGACGTCATACGCGCACAACTCGGGCTTCTTCATGATGTTAATTAAGATAAACGTAAATTCAATACTTGTTTTTAAGGTTGCAACGCTTAAAATGAGAAAGTCCTCTTATTTAACACATTTATTTGAAACGAACAAAAAATACTCGCGTCTACATACAGCAAATTTTCTCAGAGGGTTTCCCGTATCACATCAGAGGGCTTCAGAGTTGCGCGCGCATGACATTGTTGACAGAAATGTCTCATATTACACTTCGCGCATGGCCATTAGCGTTTAGGGATAGGACTACATTTTCGATGCGATACCGTGCATGCGTAATATGGGCGAAATATCGGTACTACCATGTCTTTACGTTCTAGCAAAATTCCTTCAACGCCTCAGTGGAGGTAGAGGCTTTGCCTGCCATTTGTGCGCTGCGATTCGATTCCCGTCGGTCGCGACATATGTTTTGTTTACTTCTTTTCAAGGTTATTTGTCTGGATCTGGACTCTCTATTTGGCCTTTGCGTGAGCAATTCAGCCAGTAAAGACCCCAGTCCGGGCTTAGCAAGAGCTGGAGCGACCCTTTCAGATTGGTTACACCCTGGTGGACAGAGATACTATTTTTAGAACCTCCATTATGTCGGGTATGTACTCCTGGAGGCTCCGACTTGTACATGCACAGCTTGTTTTAACGTTCGAACACTACCGGCTCGACGTTCACAAACATTTAAATCTTGTACATGCACAAGGCTCAAACCCCCGGCTATACGTCCGATTCTTCCTTGGGGAATCAAAACGGTCCCCGAACGCTCTCCACGCGCCCCCCTAACTGATCATATATGTATATGGCGCTGAAGACGAAAGGACCGATACTCGACACGTGTCACTCAACCGAAGACGAACCGGAAGGCCTTTTAAGGTTATGTTTGTTTTTTATAAATTTATTTTTGTTCTTAATTGTGGGTTAGTTCGGATTTGCCTTGGGTTACTTCTGGTTAGTTCCTGTTGATTGCTCCACCGTAGCGAGCGAAGCGAGCGGAGGGCCATGCAAAGCAATAATATCTATTATTCTTGTTGCGCCAATGCGCATGCACGATATCGCATCGAAAATTTGGTACTATCATTAGAAGCTTGTTGCATGGTCCTTCGCCAACGCCACCGTAGTGTAGGTGGCCTTGCCTCCGCTCGCTACGAGGGCGAAACCAACAGAAACTAACCAAAACTAATCCATAACATGCTTCAAATGAAGAAAAAACTTTTTACACATAACGGTAAAAATTAAACATGTCTTACCACTGGAGTCGAACACGGGCCGCGCGCCGTATCGCAGACATAACATCCATTTATTGATCTACGAGACCAGTTGACAGCAATTCGTTAGACCCTAGAGATATGGTATTTGTTAACAATGAAATGCGCGCGCAGCTCTGAAGCGCTCTGATGTGGTACGGGAAACGTCTACTCAAATTTTCCATTTGCGCATTTGGCAGCAGCCCGGTGTTGTTTTAATATTTCACTACACGCATGACTCTTCACTCGCTCCGGGGGCGCAACCACACAAAACTAACTGAAACTAAATCAAGGCAATACCCAAAATCAAGAAAAAACAACTTTGAAAAATATATGAATTAGCACGTACGCATGCGTGATTGCTCAAAATTGCAGTAGGTAAACGCGAATCATAAAATCATTCTTCTAGATATCTACCGAACAATTTCTGCTATAAGCGTCAGGTGCACCGGAGTACATTTCATTATTCATTGCCATATTGCGAAACTTTACGCATGGGCATGCGTAATGCATGTAAAGCCACGCAAGGCTTCTAATTTTTGGCCAATCGCTTCCAGAGCCTGGTGGTCTAATGGTAGGATGGCTGTGCTTGTGACATGACGGCGCGAGTTCGATTCCCGTCTGTGCTGACAGATGTTTTCATTTTTTAAAAAGGTTATGTTTATTGCTTTTTTAAATTGGAGTAAATTTGGGTTAGAATTCACTTCCGGTCCTACCGTCGGCGTCGTAGGACGAACACGTTGGAAACGGATTACAGAATTCGGCACGGGTAGTGGAAGCTTTTCGCTAAGAAAACGTGTTCCAATCCTTCGGGGGGAGTCTGGAAAGTCGTGCCGACTGGACAGTGTAAGGGGCGGGTCGCGTAGTGGAGGGTGATTCTTACTAGGATGATGATGTTTCCGTGCGCGTTAGCGTGGCCTGTGGGCGGTCAGGGGTATATCCTGCGGGGGGTTTGGAGTCTCCGACAGAAAGTGGTTATACCTACAGTGTGCGAAGCCTCCTTGCATAGGAACTTAGTCGTGCAATTCACCGGACTTCACTCTGAAAGTAAGGGACTATAGAATCGAAAGATCTGATAGGCCCGATCGACGCGGGGGAGGCGTGGCCTGCCTCGTACACAGGTCACTTCGCTACCGACGAGTATTTAACATTCGCTCCGCGATTGAACATATCAGTATTGAACTGGAGAGCGGCCTACGTGTATGTGGCGGTTATGCACCCCCGGGTCTCCGCCTTTCAGAAGCCGATCTCTTGGCACTTCTTCCGCCAAACCGAGTATCCCTGCTGATAGGGGACTTGAATGCCACGCACGCCGAATGGGGCGGCGTAACTAACTGCAGGGGTAGATTGTTCAAGGGAATAATCAATAATAACCTGGAAATGTCCTATCATAGAACACCTAATCCCACTTATCCCCGTGCAGCCTCGTTCCTGGACATTGCCATCACTCGGGGAATTATCAGGACTTCTCAGCTGCTAGAGATTAACGACCTCAACTCTGATCACCTTCCAATCAAGATTAGCCTATACTGTAGGGTCCCCTTATCTAATGACACCGTCATTTCGTATAGGAATATTGATTGGAGGGTATTCAGGGCACAGCTTAATGAGTTGACTGTGATCCCCGAGCAGCTGACAACAGTCCAGGACCTAAAAAACGAGGTGGAAACTCTCACGTCAAATATCCTGCGCATCCGTGATGCTCTGTGCACTAGGGTTGCCGTGCACCCTAGCACCGAATCCCTCCCTGAACACATCCTGAATCTTATAACCTTTAGAAATCGCTTTCGACGGAGATGGCAAAGAAACCGGACACAAATGGGATCCGCTCGCATCAATGCGCTGTCGGAGGAAATTAGGGTGAAAATACGTGAGCATAGAAACCAAATGTGGTTGGCTTATATCAATACAATCAGCAGGGATGACGGTTCCCTATGGAAGCTGGCGAGGCGAGTCCGCGGAGGCACAGCACAAATGCCTGTGATAAGGCATCTAGGCCTAGAATTCGGCGACGACGCCGGAAAAGCTGATGCTTTCGCGGATTACCTGGGCAGCGTCTATAGCGCGGCGCCTGACACCCTGCCAGAACAGGAGCTCTTTACGCGTACTGTAAACACATTCCGGCAATGTAAATACCCTATTCCCCCGGCAGCACTTGATGGACTGAGAATCACTCCAGCGGAAATCCGCAAAGCTCTTAGCCGTCTTCCGAGAAATAAAGCTCCCGGCCCGGATGGTATTCTGAATTCAGTCCTGAAAAATCTACCGCAAAAAACCATCATCCAGTACATGCACATAGTTAATGCGGTTATTCGGCTACAACATTTCCCTGCATCCTGGAAAATAGCGTGCATAATACACTTCCCGAAACCGGGGAAAGACCCGGCATTACCTGCATCTTATAGGCCTATCTCGCTTCTGAATACCCTCGGGAAGGTGGCTGAACGGCTAATCTTGCCGAGGGTAAACAAGGAAGTAGAGAAGCTTAAGATCCTCCCACAGGAGCAATTCGGCTTTCGCGGACAGCATGGCACCGTCATGCTGGCCGCGAAAATAGCGACCGACGTCTACAAAGGTTTCAGGAACAAACAGTCAACCGCTCTCTTACTACTTGACATCGAGAAGGCTTTCGACAGGGTGTGGCACGATGGGTTGCTGTACAAGTTGTTGGCAATCCACAACATGCCCCTGTACTTGACAGCACTCATCGTGTCATACCTTGCGGGGCGAGCCTTCACGACTAAAATAGGCAATAAACTCTCAGCCAGTAGGAACCTACTCGCGGGGGTGCCTCAAGGAACTGTATTATCGCCGCTATTGTTCAATCTTTATATAGCAGATATCCCGTCATGTCCAAATACCCACAAAGCCTTATTTGCTGACGATACAGCAATTTATTATCTTAATCCTCAAGCAGAGCTGGCTAAGGAAAATCTCCGGGAACACATGGATATTCTTGTTCCATACTATGAGAGGTGGAAGATAACGCTCAACCGCTCTAAAACCGAGCTAATTATCATCACTCGAAAGAGAAAAGACATTAACGTCACCCCTCTCATGTTAGGAAACACTCCTATACTCCCACAACCGAAGGTGAAGTATCTAGGCATCACCCTAGACAACAAACTTAATTTTAGCCGGCATATACAGGCAATATCCTCAAAAAATGCAATGGTAAAAAGGGAACTAACATCACTTGTGACAGCCAGGTCATTCCTTAGTCCTGGTAATAAACTAATCCTATACCGCGCCATCATCCGGCCAGCTCTCCTCTACGGCTCACCAGTCTGGTGTTCCGTAGCCAGGACTCATAAAAAGAAATTACAGGTTATGCAAAACAACTATCTCAGAGCTGCATTTTCTTTAACCCTACGGGACCGCATCAGAGTAGAAGACCTGCATGCGTGGGCGAAGATGGAATACATCGAAGAGTACATCGACGCCCTCGCATGTAGGTTTTTTGAAAGGCAGATCGCGGGTTCCCCGCCCACTGCCAATATAGCAAATGAACGCTATGATCCCGAAAATCCAGTCTCCCATGGAACAATATACCGTGAAATCTCATTATATTATAAACAGCTCATGCCTCCATAAGACAGGAACCTTTGGGAATCATAGTTCGAAAGGCTACTTTCGAAAGTACTCGAAAACTATCTCTTTAAGCTCATTTTAACATCTAACTTTTTCAACAGTATCAGGAGCACAGAAACGCAATACCCATAAGGTAACTTGCGCGCTCTGTCTCCTGCCTGGCCAATCCATGGCGTTCGGAAGCGTGGGCGGGGCTTATTAAGGAAGCTGGCCGGCGTATAAATACGCACTCTTGACGATCACAACACATACGATTCCTAGCCACTGAAGCATCCGTGTCTCCGTAGCCGATACCGTGAGACTCGTTCTAAGCGACCTGATATCATTACTATACTTGAATAGACTTAACACAGTTAAGTCCCAACTCTCTTGTACATAGCTTCTTTTGTATTATGTCTTAATTACATGTTGTAAATATTGTAAATAGTAATTTTAGCATTATGACGCCCTGTTCCGTCAGAACAGTTTTAAGTAGGGGTTTTCCATAAATTTTCCCTACATTCACCCTCCTTTCTATGCATAAATCATGAAGCATGTACACTTAAACAGCAGGCCTTATGCCAATCAAAGCAAATCTTAGGACTTTGAAGGGGTAACCCACGAAAAGTGCAGCACAACCTAAACAGTACCACACGCCTAGTAATTAAGTAGGTTTGTTATCGACCCCCTAAGGGTGCCACTATCTGCTGGCCACTGACAGTGAGGTAACACTGCCCGGCATAACAGCAGAGTAGATCATAGTCAAATTGTCATGCCTAAGCTAGTTGTGTAGTTATTAATTATTGTAATATCAAATAAATATATTCCAAGGTCCAAGGTCATTAGCTTATATAAAAGTTGGGAATCACCAGGGGCACAGGCCCGTCTTACTGGAGGTTCCCACCGAATAGAAGGCCTCTCAAACCGGAGGATCGTGCAACGCAAGCAGAAGGGTAGCTCTGCCTCTGTTTAAGCGCCGGACGAGGGGTGTGCTGGCGTATTGCCTAGGAGCAAAGCCATTGGTTCCCTGAAAGGGGCGCTGAACAAACAAGAAACAAGGGGTTATAATTGGGTTAGATTTGTTTGATTGTTCCCAGGAGCGAGCGGAGGGCCATGCGTGAAGTGCCGCAATTAGACAATGAATAATGAAATCCATTCTAGTGTATCCAGACTCTTGTATTTTTGATGCATGTGGTACCGTTCGAATGACTATGGTGGCGACAGTCTTGCCAGATTATGACGAATCTTGATTTGCAGAACACAAGAATATGAACGCATTAAATATAACGTTAACAAATTATTTAACATTAAAAATTCAGTCCTTATTGACAAAAAAAAACAATATTAATTCTGCTGCAAGAAAAGCATAATAATTTGCATTTTAAGATCCTTTACACAAATAGTGCACTATGTAAAATTCGACCTCTCCTATTGGTCGATCCATCTCGTATTACAATATGTCTTCGTGATGCAATCGATTTCTGTCAAGAGGTCTTGTGGTGTACAGGTTTAGACAACTGGGTCTCACCTGGACGACTTGGGCTCAAATCTCGTTGCCTTTTTTTTTAAGATTATGTTTCTTAACAGTTTTTTTTTCTTGATGTTGGGTATGTTTTGGGTTAGTTTGGGTTAGCACCTGGTTAGTTTCCTTTTCTTGAGCCCCCGTAGCGAGCGAAGCGAGCGGAGGGCCATGCTGATTGACCAATAGGAAAGGCCGGTTTTTATATAGTGCACTATTTGTGTAAAGGATCTTATAACGCTAATCCGTGAAAACACACCAATTTTTGTGTCGTTGGCAGCATTGTTCCGTTCCGGTCCGCAGACGCATTTAAATTATCAAAATCGGCCTCTCCTATTGGTCGATCCATCTCGTATTACAATATGTCTTCGTGTTGCAATCAGTTTCTCGCAAGAGCTCTCGTAGTGTAGAGGTTTAGATCGTTGGGTCTCACCTAGAAAACACGGGTTCGAACCATCGATATAATGTACATGTCAATGGTTCGAACCCCGTTGCTTTTTTTATTTTTATTTTTTTAAAGATTATGTTTCTAAACAGCTTTTTTTCTTGATTTTGGGTATGTCTTGGGTTAGCACCTGGTTAGTTTCCTTTTCTTGAGTCCCCGTAGCGAGCGGAGGGTCATGCGGATCGACCAATAGGAGAGGCCGATTTGGATATAGTCGTCTACGCCTGTAAAGGATCTTAAAATGCCATCGGACGCTCGTTAGGCAATACAAAATACGCCGACACTGTTGCCAGATTAAATAAATTAAGTGTCACCAGATCCCACTTGGAAAGGTTTCTTCTAATCAAATACATCGAAAAAGTGTGCTTTTAGTCAAGAAACTGCTGCTCACTTGGGAGAAAAACATCTTTTTTTTTAATGGGTGATTTCGCTTGACTGAAATATGTCGATCAAATGACGTGTGCAAACGAATTGGAATCGTCCAATTTGTGACGAAACGCCCAATCTGGAAACACCGTACGCGTGTAATATGTTAACTTTACGAGGCGCGTTCAAGAATTATTCTTCTGTAACCGTAGCGTCCGCGTTCATGTGTATGCTCGCTAAACGTCTCTACAGGACGTCCGGAAATAACATCCGAATAATTTCAGGAGTGATTCTACAACAGAAAACATAACTATTTTTTCCTATGAACCTCGGTCCGGAAATGCATAGTTTCCAAGATACAGGGTGTGAAACTTAAAAAAAATCTGTTCTCTATTAGTATCTTAAATATCATTTTACAGATTTTGTTAAAATTTGATAGTGTTATCTGTAATAATAAGGGGCTCATTTAGACTTAATTAGATTTAAAATATAAAGTCCAGTGGCGTCTTCGGGGCATCGTACCGAATGTTATTGACAAAAAAATGTGCGCCTCTGACTTTTTAAAACATTTTATATATTTTTTTTCGTATTAAGCCACTAAAAATACAAGATGTTTGCTTCTTGACTTGTTATTGTATCTTGCTTCGTTTCCGAGAAAAAACATCAAAACCAGTTCCAAACTTTTTTTAAAAATCGTTTTTTTTATTAATCTTAAATATCCATTGACCCATTCTGTTGAAATTTGGTAGTTTTGTCTGTAATAATATGGGGCTCATTTACCTTCATTAGGTTAAAATTATAAAGTTCAGTGACGTCTCGGGAGGCTTATCATACCGGTATTTCCGGACACTATGTATAGTACCGTGGAACTGGCATTTTTAGTCGATAAAACTAAGGAAGTAATTGAGAACAGAGTAAAAAAAATAACTTACCTCCAACCTTTCAATATGGCTTCAGATAAACTTTGCTTCAAATACTTTGCCCATAACAGTCGAACGATAGTTATGAACCGATTTATTACACACAGGTGGATAGGATACAAATAATACAACAAATTTTACAAATAAATCCAAGATATTATTTTATTTGTAACAAAAAAAATCAAAAAAGGTTTATGCAAAATCGATTTTTTTTTTCTGGCTTACTTTCATTTTCAAAAAGAAAAACATAGAAAGTAAAAACAATACTTTGTCCAAGTAGTTTACAAAGTTACAACGAATGTTGTAGCGCACGCCAGCGCGCACGACTGATTTTGTATGCTTTCGAAGAATCGGTAGATTTTTTTTTTAGAAAAAGTGAAAAAATTGTAACAAAATTTATGAAAGTCCATAATATATAAATATTCCATGTAATATTTTTTAAATTCGAAAATATTACATAAAAATGGTACTTAATGAAAATTGTACGGGTGCCGAAATCTTCTCAATACAAAAACAAATTTACTTTTAACAAACATTATATCATATAAGATATACAGGGTGCTTTACATAACTTGCATGAGGTCGTTTTTATTGCTATATATTTTGTTTGCTGTACATTTTTCAAGGTATTTTTTTTTTGAAACACCCTGTATAACTAAGGCACCTTTACATTCATGCGCAGCGTTTAGGACAGGTTCGTATCTCCGTTTGCGCATTCGTTTGATATTTATTTCAATAATGAATTTTGACTGGTGTTTTGAGATTAAATTATTGAAATTCTTAGTTATTTTTTTTTGGCGTTTTTTAACGCAAAAATGATAAGTTTCGTTTTATATTTTGGATCGTTGTTGAGGTTGAAGACTATACTGGCAAACTTTAGGTGTGAACGGTTGAATTTCTAAGTCCACAACATCAACGACGAACCAAAACGTTAGATATTCCACGCTTGTTTTTTTTTTAATGCAATACTTCATTTTCCGGCCATCGTGGATTACCATTCATGTTTTCATCGAATTATTCTATTAAAACGCTTTTTTTAAACGTAAAAAAGACATTGAAAAATTCGCTACCACAAATTTTGTGGTATTTTTTTTTTATAAATAATATTTGATATCTCTAAGGACGGCCAAGGTGTATTGTTACTTAGGATTTTGATAAAACCTTTCAATTTTCTTAGCATCCGATAGTATCTATTCTACCTAAAATTTGGCTATCAAACCTTTAGCTAAACTCAATCGTACATTATCAAAATCTTAAATAGACTAGACAACATCAAATTTAAGGAGAAACAAAAAAGTTTTACAAAACCCTATATCTATTCTAGAAGACTAGAAGATATAGATTTCCAAATCATTTTTAGGCATTTTATAGCACTGTCTGATATGCCAAATCCACTTTTTACCACCGTGTTTAAAGATGTGTTCTTGAATCTGTTTCTAACGATTTGCTTAAGATTCCTGAAAGCTTTTGGTATGATTCAAGATGCCAAAAAAATAGCTTTTCTGCTGTAATGGAATATAATTTCCATAGTTCAGATATGCAGTGTCCCATCAGTATATTTTCATCACGCAGGACAGCATGTCAGTTTTTCAATACGTTAAATTTAGATTTTTAACGATTTTGAAACGCTGTAGTGAAAGGATAGAGATTGAAAATTCTCCATCTTTCTGATTTGGCAAGAACAAGAGTAATCGGTGGATCCGCTTTCGAGGGTGATAAATACTGAATGTTTTGCATATTACAAAAATTTATCATTATATGTAGAGTATTTTCATTACGTTGTCTACATTTAAATCAAGCCAAAATCGAGTTAGAAAGCGCTACCTTCCCGAACTCTATCGTTTGCACCCGGTACGTTTAACGTATCTTTGTCACCTATCCTCAGAGATATCAAACATCATTCAACACCTACATACTAAATTACAATCAAAAACCTAATGAAAAAAATGTTAACTGTATCAAAGAGAAAAATTAACCAACGACAGATGCGATGTGAAAAAGTTCAAATTGACTAACAAAAAAATGCAATAACAAAAATATAACTATCTAAAAAAAAGTAACTTAACAAAATTTTAATCATTTGAATGGAAAGAAACATGGACATTCAGTGTGTCTTATATCTTATAGTTTAGTCTACTCACTCAAAACATTATTATCTTGACAATTGTAATTAATAATACAAAAATCTTAAAAATTCATAGCTCGGCACCTTTTTTTCTTAATTCATTATGAGTGTGCGATGGGAAAGAACTATAAAATATAAGACACCCAATAGAACCATAAACATATTACATAATAAATTAATTTTACTTTTCAATCAGCCACAACGTAAGATCATTTTTCTTCACTCGTTTTATAAAATTATATTTTTAATATCCATTAATTTGACCATATCTAATATATACTCTTCTTTTGGCTGTTTTCTAAAGATATTTATTTCATTCTCAAACTCAAGTTTTGAATAATATGGACATTTCCGAACTCCCTCGACAAAGATAAACTTTGCGAAAAGAAATGAAACCAAAGTCATGCTCTTAGGCTACGAGCAATACTTTTCGAGAATTACTTTTTCTAACGATTTCTAATAAAACTCGACCACTATATTGGAAAAAGAGGGCAGAAATGATGAAAATTAGGCACCTAATTGACTCACGCATAACTCAAAAACGAAACGCTGACGAATTGAATTTTCCTCAGATTCAAAGCTCGGCATAGTTAAGCAAATAGGAATAGTTTTTCTACATAAATGGGAAAGTAGTTGCATTGCTGTTAAGGCTACGATTCACCACATCTCTCGTCTCCCCACTTCCCGAAGTAGCCAGACAGAGTTTAACGTCAGAAGGACGAATTTTGCGGAAATGTATCGATCACTGATAGTAGCTGACTGGCCCCTACATTGCAATTACCGCAAAAAATGTTTGTATACAGCACTAAAGCGACAATTATTTTATGGCGTTTCAGACATTCGTATACGAGGTAACAGCTTCCGTCCCCTTGATAAACGTCACCCAAAATGATCCTGTATATGAACTGAAACATCCTGTATATGAATTTGTGTTTAGAAGTACCTTTCTATGCGAACGTAGCAACGGCCACACAACGATTGGACGTGACAATACTGAGTTTGCTGGACTAGAATGAAGTTTACCCACGTTTTTTGAGTGAAAAAATGGAGGCGAAAATAAAATTTTACCATAGTCCAGACAACTCAGCATTGTCAAAAATTTGCTAAAAATTATGTCGATATTTCCATTAATTCAAATCATGCTCAAGTCGCATTAGAATACGCCCCTACCGGGCGTATTTTTTTTTTAAATTTTCAAAAGGCGTTCTGGTATAGGCATTTTTCAGCACTGACAGCTAAACCCAGCCAACGTCTATCTGGCTTTTGCTTAAGCGGGTAAGACTAGTTATTTGTCTGGAAAGTATTAGCTTTCTGCTACAGCGCAAAAAATGCTACAAACCAGCCAGAGGTGCATACGATCTTTATAAACATACTGTTTAGATATATGAAAGAAACATACAATGCTAGGTGAGCAAAGAGGCGAAGTACTTGATTATGATGTAGAAAATGCCAAATTTCTAATGTCATAACCCATGTCAGCTGAGCCAATCTACTTTCAAAATTATGTAGAAAATTTATTGCCTTGACTAAACTTTGTAGTACTTCCGTTGCAAAATTCCAAGGAACCTACTACATTACGCAAAACTGATTGTAAGTCTGGTTCAGCCTCTATGGGGCGTTAAAGATGGCAGTGGCTTAGTATATGGCTTTCAACACCACTTCTAACACTTATTATAAAAATATATCCAGAACTCGTACACTGGATAAATGTATTTAAACGAACGGAAGAAGCTAACTGAATGCTCAATTTAATTAGAGCCTGCAATTTGAAAAGTCTGTATAGTATCATCCAATAAATTCGAATTGAATAAATCTCGTAAGTCCAGAGCGTATCCCAATTCAATGGCAATAGGGATATTGAAATGCCCAATCCAGCAGATTTGTGCACTTTAACTCTATCTGTGGCTGATCTTTAGTTTGCATTACGAACCTGAAGGCATCAGTATCAGCCCTAGCAGGCCTTGCACTTAGGCCACCAATTGGGTCCGTTAGAGAACCTCCAGGATGTCGGTCTTCTTTAAGAACACCACGACGCACTGAATCTGGCTCGATCGGCGCGGCAAAGATTCCGAAAGTAGTTGGTATGGGATCTCATCAACACTCACCCTCCTCTGCAATTCTCAGCTACAGTGCCTTGTATAGAATCCTACCAGGACCCTGCACTGGCCGTGAAGGCATGCTATTATCATGGTCCTGATGACATTCTATCCGCCATTACTTTCTGAACGGACCCTTACATTTTATATATCAATTTTCCCTTGGATCAGGTTGTTACTTATTAATTATAGAGGCACATCAATAGAATGAATAATTCCCAAACTATTCGATAAAGTGCTTGGAGGTAGAGGAAATTAATAGTCGGTGAACAACATGGGTTTGTCCAGAGTAAATCTACGGTGACCAATCTGCTTACTTATGAGTATGAGCAATACTTGTCGAGTGCCTTTGAGATAGTGGATAGCATCTACATTGATTTCTAGTGAATCCTAATTTGCTCCTACATAAATTGTGTGTCTTAGGCTTCAGTGAGTCAGTTGTGAATTGGTTTTCTAGTTTTTCATCGAGGCACAGCTAATATGTATGTATTAATAATTTTATTTCTACCGAAATCTCAGTATTCTCTGGAGTTCCACAAGATGGGTCTCATTGTGGTCCCTTACTTTTCAATTTACATATAAATGATATCAGCAATTCTGTGACACACTCCGAAATTCTATTGATTGCTTACAACCTGAAACTCTACTGATCTTGACAACTTGTTTCTGTGGTCCGAAAGGAACAGTCTTAGTTTTAATGTGAACAAATGTTCTCTATTACCTTTGGTCGTTCTAATAACAAGGTTATAGGCCGATACTCTTTGAACGAAACCTTGCTCTGACATAGTCAAAGGTTCGTTATTATTATTATTATTTGGGTGTGCTCCCATATATACTGAAGATCTTTCTTCCAGCTGTTCAGTGGTCTTGAATATGCCTCTATAATTTGGTCATTTATCAATCAGTATCGTGTTGATGCAGTGGAGAACGTTCAGTTAGGTTTTGCATTCATTGGCCTTTAAGGGAAATATTAATATTTATAATGCTTCTGATTATCACCTTAATTATGCCACTGTAATGAATAAAGAAGCGAATACAGCACGCTGACACACTTTTCTTATCTGGAATTATTTCAGTATGTTGACTTATTTCGCTTCTTCAGTACCCTCAGCCTTGATCCATTTCATATCATACTTTTAAGATAATCTGCGTGATGTACGTGCAAGATGATTTAGGCACCTGCAATTTGGTGGAGTTACTATGCTTTAATTTAATTTATTGTATTTGCCTTACCTATTTTGTTACTTTTAGACTATATTGTTAGTAAATTAATTGCCTTTTATTCTAGGAGTGGTGTTATATTGGAAAATACTAAAAACCATAAAATCACTCCTCTTGTACTAAATCCTGGAAATATTGTACTAAACCCCGAAAATCTTGTACGAAATCCTGAAAATCAAGTTGACAACACCACTCTGAAAAATGCTGGTAGTTCAAATGCACGGCTTTTGACGTTGATGTATATGACAGAGAAGTTAAGATGCAAAATCCACAAAAGTCAACGAGCAAAACCAACCCCCAGATCTGAATCTAAATAAAATGACCCAAGAAACCATTGGGAAATACAAAAAGACGTTGTTTCACGAAATAATGGACTACAATTAAACCAGGGATGTAGCAGACCAGACCTAAACCAGTGAAAGGAACTAATGAGAGTGTGAGCAATCAAGAGGTCTGTTCATTTTTGGTCTGCTCTCACTACTCTAAGTGGCTTGGAGCAGTTGATCGATGTTCATTTGGCTCGAGCAGCTGATATTTTTTTTGTTCACTTGGGCTGGAGCACTGTGCTCGAGATCAGTTAGATCATGCTCTACTTGCACCTAGTCTGGAGGTGGAGCAGTGAGAGCAAATGCAGAAAGCTGACACATAATCAACAAAAACCGCAGAATATAAAATAATAATATGACTCCACTTTTTTAATTTTGAAAGACTGAGAGGCATCGTGGTCTTTTTTGAGAAAAATACCCCTATATACAAAATATTCTAGGCCACGTGCTGTCTTAACAAAAAACACGTTAATTTGGGGTAGCAAGCAAGGAAGCCGTCTGCTTGGAGTGGAGTTATGGCATTTCGTGTTCTGCTCCAAGCTGATTTCTTTGTTTTTTCCGAGCAGGTTAAGCAAAACCAAATGAACAGACCTTAAAAGTAGCTCAAAGAATGGCTTTCCTATTCTTGTCGGGACTTGCTCCTGATGTGAAGTGGGAGCAGATTCTAGAATTTCTAAAGAACAGCAAAATGGACAAAGGCTGTGATTGTGTTAAAATTCAAACCAAGCGAGATAAGTACCTTTCAGCTTTCCATCTCGCTGTGCCATATAATGAGCGAGATAACTATCTGAGCCCCACATTGTAGCCTCAGGGAATACTAGTGAACCATTTTTTGAATATACAGTGCCAGGTGATGGCAAGTAAAATGCAGCAACAAATCTAAGAGTCAAGCATATTAAGGATGAACAAGCAAGCCAATAATGATATTTCGTCAAAACATCCGTTCGTTCAGAACTAAAGTGGAAGAACTTGAAGTATTTGTCATGACTAACTGAACACTTTCTGGCCAGTGAGGAAATTGGTTCACTGAAAGTCACAGTTTATACAACTGCCTCATCCTACTATAGAGTAGAGGGAGGCACAATGATATTGGTAAAGGATGGTGCTGCGTTTATCGAAAAAAATCATCTGGTAGATCTTTTATCTGAAATGAACTATTAAATAGATGCTGTGGAAGCTCGACAACTAAACTTTATTGTGGTTGCCATACATAGACCACCAGGTAGAAATTTGAATGTGTTTATGTCTGGAATGGATAATATAGAAATTTTATTAGCTAATTTTAAATATGTTGTACTTATTGTAGGCAATTTTAATATCTTGTAAACTCATATGGTTTTACCCAACAAATCTTTAGTAATACTAGACTAAATGTCTGTATCGATAATGTTTTTATTAAGTTACCACAGTTTTCGAAAACGAGGAGGTTGTTTTCATTTTTGGAGATTTTAATCTCCCTGAAATTGAATGGCAGTCGCTAACTCTTAAACAACCGAGTCTTAAGTCGTCATCTTTTCTGGAGGCATACAAAATGTGGAATGTTGTGCAAATCGTAGATTTCCCAACGAGATTTCGGGGAGATCAGAGCTGTTTCTTAGATCTCATACTGGCAAACGACAAAAGACTGGTGGCAAATATACATAGCCTACCACCCATTGGCCTTAGCACTACAGTCCAGCTAAAAATGGCTCTTAAGCCAACTAAGAAAGTTAATAAGCGTAACTTCTAAAGATTAACAATTATATTGGGTTACAGAACTTTCAACTAGGACACGCTGAAGATACATATTAAGCAGTCATAAATGTAGTGGGCAAAAATGTGTCAGAACAAACTTTCAAAAGCATTGGATAAATAGAGAAATTATGAAGGAAATTCGCAAAAAACGTAACTTATGGGTTGTATATAAAATGAATAGTACGAACCACAAGTATGCAATTTACTAGACAGAACAATAATCTAAAAACTCTAATAAAGAACGCACGCAAAAGATCCTAAGTAAATTTGCTGGAACAGTCCGATAAGCATTTTTTTAAATATGTCAAAAGATTAAACTCAAATGTAAGCACTATTATCCTAAAAAACCCTGCTACTCAGGAAATTGTGTCCGATCCTGAAGCGGTGGCAAACCTATTTGCAGATCAATTTGATAAAACCTACACTAAGGAGAACCTCACAAACCTTCCTTCACTCCCACTAGAAACTAGATCAAATCGAGAGCTGGAAATAGCTGATTTCACAGCAAAAAAGATAAAAGAAGCATTAACAGCCATGAAATCGAACTCTAGCCCTGGCCCGGACTATATCCCAACGGTATTCCTGCAAAAGTGTCAAGACCCACTGGCAGCTGTTTTAGCAGAGGCGATGAACCAGCTTATTGAATCTGGAAACATTCCAGAGATCTGGAAGAGTGCCCATGTCATCCCCATTTTTAAAAACTGAACCATATACAATGCCATTAATTACAGACCAATAAGCCTTACATGTAGCCCTTGTAAGCTGATGGAAAAGGTTATTGTCAAGAAAATTACGTCAGTCCTTTTAGAAAATGAAAGTATACCACCAAGTCAACACGGATTTTTTCCCAAAAGATTAACAGTCACGAATTTAATAACATGCTTAAACCGATGGACAAAAAGTTTTGATGATACATACTTTACCTAGATTATGAAAAGGCCTTCGATAAGGTACCACACACCAGACTCTTGATAAAACTGAAGCACCTTGGCATACGAGGAAGATTACTCACTTGGATCGAACACTTTCTGAGAGCACGAACCTGCTAGGTAAGAGTTGAAAATCAAATGTCCAAACCATACGATGTTCTCAGTGGAGTACCTCAGGGTTCCCTCTTGGGGCCCAATTCTCTTTCTGGTCTACATTGCAGATCTGGCTGACTACACATCAAGTCTGACCTGGTATTTTTTGCTGATGACACTAAGATCTTTGGAAATACTCTCACTGACTGATGACCTAATCTCATTGGAAGCTTGGACACAAGCCTGGCAACTACAGCTCAATGAAGATGTGTATTTCATATAGGAAAAAATAACCCTCTTAAGACTAGACCACTAAAACATGTGGAAGAACAGCAGGATTTGGGAGTAACATTAAGTTCCGATCTCAAATGGGACACACACATAGCAAAAATTGTCAAAAAAATCAAACGCAATTCTCTTCCTCATTGGAAAAGCCTTTGAAAGCAAATCAGTGGAATTTATAACAAAGCTGTACAAGTCCCATGTGAGACCAATCCTTGAATATGCGCATATTTTGCAAAGGATATACAACTTCTCGAAACAGTCCAGAGACGGGCCACTAGAAACTAAGCACTTGCCATATGAAGAACGACTGCAAATGTTCAATATTCCAACATTGAGAGAAAGAAGACTAAGAGGGGACGTTATAGAGACTTTTAAAACCTTAAATGGGTACTATGCACTTGACCTTAAGCCTTAAATTGTCGAAAGAGCAGTGTGCTAAACTTCCCAGAAAAAACTTTATCTCTAATCGAATGGTGTATCCTTGGACTCGTTGAGAGAATAAACTGTCACCGCTTCCTCCATAAATGTTTTCAAAAACAAAGCAGACGAGGGCCTGCAAACTATTAATACCACTTTGGTTCACTATCTGTGAATGTGATGTGCATGTGCATATACCTTTGGAACACTAATTTGTATCCTGCTCAGGGAACTGTGATATTAGCATATAGGTGTGTAACTGTGATATCGATAAATATCTGTGATAAGTATAGAGTGATTGTAAATGATCAAACAAATAATGTATCTGTTGAAAAACCAAAACTACAGATTTTAAACTCGTGCATGTGCAGCAGCAGTTTCATCGGTGTAAACCGCCTACTGCTGGACAATGATAATAATAATGATAATAATAAAGTAAGTCGGCAGGTCAGGTGGTTTAATGATAATATTAGACAAATGCAAGAAACTCTTAAATTCCTAAATAGCCTCTACAAAAATCATCAGTCTGCGGGGGTAGCATCGCAGATAAGGCAGTTTAGAGGTAGATACAGAAAAGCAGTTTGCACAGCTAAGAAAGAGGCCAATTCGGAATTTATTCGAAGGTCAGACAACCGTGTTGGAGCAGCTTGGAAGATTGTCAATGAGAGTAGAGGCGCAGCACAAAAAATTGCGCCACTAGACATATCAGCGACAGATTTAAATGATTTTTTCCCATTATTGTGGATAGAATTTTATACAGACATTGAGGCTGACGTTTTTTTGCAACAACTGGACATATCGGTTCCTGTGGAGGGATTTTCCTTCACCGAGGTAATATTTATCCAAGTTCGTGATGCAATAGAAAAACTAAAAAATAAACATAGTCTCGATATATACGGGATAAACGTGACTTTGCTTAAGAGAATCAAAGATACTTACATAATTCCTTTAACAAAAATCATAAAATGGTGCATTCATGAAGGTGTCTACCTGGACTGTTTTAAGAAATCAAAAGTAATTCCTATTTTCAAAAAAGGGGATAACAATTATCGTCCTATATCTCTTATTCCGGCTGTTTCGAAAATTTTTGAGCTGCTTCTGAAGGACCAACTTTAAATTTGGCTTTCGTAGAGGCAAATCTACAACACTTGCCATTATGGACTTATCAAAATCAAAACAAACCGGAAGACAATAACAATGTTGCTTTAAAAACCCCTGAAACTGAGACAAATGCACCTTGGACTGAGGTAAAATCGCGAAAAACGAAAACATTTGTGGGAAATCGACCGGAACCAATAATTGAGTCAAACAAAGAGGCTGATATACTACAGGCCGCCAAAAAACCTAGCTGGTTCTTCATATCAGGATTTCTGAAAAACACGGAAGCTGAACACATCCTCCAGTGTCTCAAGACAAACAGTCTTGAAGCTGACTGCACTTGCGAACAAATGCAGACCAAGTCCAGACAAGTGAAATCTTTTAAATTGGGAGTGCCTCAGGAAATCAGCGATAAGATTATGGATGTCAAGCTATGGCCAGAGGGCATTAGAATCAACCATTATCGGAATCTCCGACGCCAGAACGCAGACAAGAGTCGGTCCTCCCAGGATATGACTCAGCGCTCAAGGTTGTAAATAAATCTGTTTTAAATGTTTTACATGTTAATATACCAAGCCTGCGGAAATTGAGGAAGTCCTTAGGGAGAATGATGTGCATTTCCTTGTCTGAATGAGCATTGGTTGAATGGTAAAGAGTTTCTCAATTTTCGTATACATGGTTTCAGTGCTGCTTCCGGTTTCTGCCGATCAGTTAAAGGTCATGGGGTGTGGCTATTTACATAAAAAATGGTAGTACCTTTAAGAGCATTGACATTGATGGAGGCTCTGAGGAGATCACACAAACTACTCGACTCAGTTGGTAACTGTTTAAAGATCCCCTCAGAGTGATTTTTGTGTTTTTTTTGCAGCGTCTGGCTGAGGTTCTGGGTAAGCTGGATCTGTCCCTTGGCACAGTCCTGACAGGTGACTTTAATGTTCAGTTTCATAATAATGACAACAATTCAAGACTGCTGATTTTTTTCTGCAATCTTTTGGCCTTAATAAGTCAGTGGACTTTGCCACTAGGAATGATGCTTGTATTGATAATGTATTTACCAACGTAATGCCTGAGAAGTCCTCTTGGACTGCACCATATTTCTGATCACAGGGGTGCTATCTTTTCCTTTAAACCCGGTTTTAAAGCTAAGCAAGACAAAAGCCGCATTACATATTATAGGCCAATTACCCAGGAAGGTCTTTTATTACTGTATAACGGCATTGAGGAGGTAAACTGGGATTTTATCGGTGAGTCCAGTATTGACATTGATGTCAGGTCTCAGAGGTTTGTGGATGTTATCACAGATGCATCTGAGTCATGTTTTTCGTTAAGAACCAAGATCAGGAGTCATAGTGGGGAGACTGTCAATGACGAGCTGAAGGGAATGCGTGATAGGCTTCACACTCTCCACTCCTTCAATAAGCAGTATCCAGTCCTAGTTCCGTGCGCTCAAGTCAATGATTACAAATTCAGATAAGATTCAGGAAACAAAAAGGCAAGCCTATGATAATGTCATAAGTAATGCTCCCAGGCCACAGATAGCCATGTGGAAAAATTATAAAGTCAAATTCTCCTGAGGACTCTGCCTTGAATGCTCAGCACTTCAGTAAATTTTTCGCAAATATTGCTGGTAATGTGATTTCCAATTTGCCCAAAACAAATAAGTTATTTGAACAGTTCCTACATTAACACTGGCTTCAAGGAACAACTTTCAATGAGGTTCGTCAAAAAATTTCTAACCTTAAAAACAGCACCAGTAAGGACTGTTTTGATATAACAACGAAAACCATCAAAACCTTGAAGCATGTCATAACTTATCCTCTCACAAAACTTATTAATTTGTGCATTGCTCATGACATTTTCCCCAGTGCGCTGAAGAAAGCTAAGGTAATGCCCATCTTCAAAAACAAGGGAACGGCTGATGATCTCTCTAACTATCGCCCTATATCTCTACTGCCAATTCTGCCTAAAATATATGAATCAATCCTGAAAGATCAAATGAATCACTTTTTTGAAGACAACAATCTTTTTTTACGAAGCCAATATGGATTTCGAAATAAAAAATCAACTACTCTGGCAATAAATAACCTCATTGAGATTGTGGCGGAGGATCTGGTCTTGATTCATATGCATCTTTCTATGACCTTACAAAGGCTTTTGATTGTGTCCCACATGACATTTTAATTGAGAAGCTATCCTGCTACAATTTTGTTCTTCGAAGTGTTGCTCTGATAAAGTCCTATCGAACTCAATTTGTCTTCTTCAACGGTGAATGCTCAAACGTTGAGTCTGTAAACCATGGTGTCCCACAGGGATCGGTCTTGGGGCCGCTGCTCTTCTTAATATATATTAATGACCTTTGTAACTTTAGAGAGGATCCAAACTTGATACTCTTTGCAGATGATACAACAAACATCATAACTTATCATCCCACTGACCCCCCTTATTATTGCTTGGTTTGAGGGCATGCAAAGTGGAATCTCATGTTGAGCAACTTTCAGGAAAACTGTCCAGAATTTTGTATTTCAAGCTACTATGTTTTAAGTGATTTAATCTTGGAGCATTGTTTGCTTATGATATATTGTAAAACTCTGTTACTAACATGAATAAAATGTACTTTACTTTACTTTAGACTTAAACATGAATAACACATTGATATATGACTCTAGAGTTTCGTTTAAAATTCGGTTAAGTGGTTACCATTAAAATATTGAAAATCACTTAAAGTCAATCAGTAATTTGTTAAACGCCCTCTAGAAGCTAAACCAGATGTACCATCACGTTTGCGGAGTCTAATTCGTGCTCAATAAAATGCATAAATCTGTTCATTAAATAGGGTCGGTGTAGAAAAAAATATGATTTTACGCTCTGATGCTGAATTGAATCCATACCAATATGGAACACAATTTGAAACGTATGTGTACAAGATGAGAAAAAATGCATCTTAGATGACCTCAAGCAACCAAAGAGTGACAATGAAAATTTCTCTCTCCGTTTACAGTTTTATCGATTTAACTTGGGTTTCACTAATTACGGTTAGAATGAACTAGCTTTTGCTGGCCTGTTGCAGTTCCTTAGACTCTATTGAAGGTCTAACCGGCTCCGGTTCAGAGTCACTATTGTCACAATTCCTTTTGGTTAATATTTATCTGGATAAATTATGATCTTGTATGCAATAACTAATTTGCCTAGTTAACATGAGGTTGCCTCAAATCATTAAAATGCATTTTTTGATACATCTTGTACTCGAATAATAGTATAAAGACAAATAGAGAAATTAAAAATGTATTTTTATCAACATCTAAAACTGCTGCATTTAAGAGGTTTTTAAATACTTACTTTAATGAAAATAATGTTGGCGAAAAAATGATTGTCTTGCCGTTTCGAAAAAGGGCGCACCTTACGAGCTTTCTTTCAATACCAATTTCTCGGGAAAAACTCAATTTTTAATGAAAATCGATGCACGACGAAAGGCTGCCCTTGTCAACGTCCAATTTTCTATATTTTATAATTTTTTTTTTGGTTTAGAACCTGAAGCTTGACGTTTTAAGACACCTTTTCTGTATACATTAATTTCTATTACGCGGAAAATGATAATAAAATCAGTTGGTACGCATTTTTTCGAAACATGCTGTGTGTATTAATAATATGTTAGTATGTACTAACTTCAAATTTTCTGTCACGCGAACTATGTATTTGTATAACCTTTCCTCCCTACTAGTTCAAGAGTGTTTGTATTTTTTTTTCCAAAAATATGTGTATGTTAGAAGGAAATAGCATTGCACCATATAGATACATGAGCATTAAACTGGCCCTAAAAAAATATATATAAACAAATATCCCCTTTATCTCTTAAAACATTAATCACATTCTGTCAGCAGGAAATTTAGCATTTCTTCTCAAATTAGTCCAAAATAAAATAAACATTGAGCGAGCGGAAAATCACATTGACACTTTCAGTTACGGAAACTGTTATTAATACGAAAACACTCATTTTCTCGCAAACCAATATTTTAAAACGATATTTTGACGATGGTTTAACATGAAGCCGTACTGTCGAAGGTAAAATTCATGAAGCTGTACAAGTCAGTTTCTAGGCTACTAAAAGGAGTGTGTGTCTGTCAGTTCACATCACGAAATCTACAACCTATCAATTCAACTCTTGATTCATGTCTGATCGAAATTATAGCGAGCGATACCGAGCTAAACCGAGCTGTTTAGCTTTCATATATTAACTTGATCCATTAATTAAACTTGCACAGTTGAATTTCGAAGGATATGGCATTTCTTAATTTAAATGAGAGTATTGCTCCCAATAAAATTGACACGCATAACCTGCAATAAACGTGAAAGTAAATTCACGTCATAAAACAGGAATTAATTATTATTTAAATGCATTAAAATGATGTAGCATTGTTTCGGTCATAAATTCTCTAGGAATTCAGCAGTTAATATTATATAACTGCACATTTCCACAATTTCGCATTGACCGATAAATTATCGTTTATCGCCCGATTGTAGTGAAACTGATCCAACAAAAGTTACGCCTTACATTGCTGTTGAATATCTTAACCGCATTAATAGTGCGAATTTACTTATACATACAACGCAACTGACAGACATAATACCCTTTTTTATAGCCGGGCTTCTGAACCTAATCGTCTCCTCTTCCGACCGTCTCACGCATTCTCCCTTCGACGGTACGGCCGGAAAAAACCACGGGGGGGATCCTTACTAGCTAAATAAAATTAAATTTCTCTATTAAAATCAAACACCAACCTGCCGATGTTCGGATCAGCGTTAAGGGTTGGGACCGTGGGGGTTCCCGCCTTGAGAGGGATGCTGATGCTGTACCAACACCTGAAAAAAATAGTTTATTTATTTTAAACAGACAATACACTAAGGAACAATATAAAAGTTCCAAATGGTACAATACAAAAAAAAAATAACAAAATACAGTATGTAACCCTAAACTGAACCATATTTGATGAGTCACTTCAACTTTGGTAAAGAAATATAATCTATTGAAGTTGCACATCATTCTGTCAACGAAGGCAGTGAGGCCATAGTTGGTTCTATGTAAACATGCATAAAATAGATGCCGCAGCCTTGTACGTCTGGGACAAGTAAAAAAAGCAACTCCAACATTGGTGGCAGTCAACCATGTTGTTCAAAAGTTTAATTGTTGCATCCTAAATATTACGTTCATATCGGCTCCGTGGAATCGGCCTTTTCTAAGCGCTGAAGTTAAAGTTTAATGGTGTGTTTGGTGTCATTTTATTTGTCTGAATCGCTCTCATTTAATGGAAGTGTTCGCTACTAAATATTCGATAGCGTAATCTACAAAATCGCATTAAATTGGTGAACTCGTATTGTTAACATTCCTTTCAATTGTAAAGAAATTATCTTGTTTGATTTGTTATTTTTTGCATGGATCTGATAAACAACAACAGTGGTTCAACGAGGTTCAAGAGTTGGAATTGAGTTTGGGCAGCGTGATTTTAATTTTAAATTTATGTTAAGATTTTTAAACGATTTGCAATAT
>MU191358.1:0-13946 GCA_016904865.1 Pissodes strobi
TATCATCGGCCACTCTGGGGCACTAAAAAGACAACAGACTGACTCAACCAATCGAGACTTAAACACAATTCTTGAATGGGGATTCAACAATCTTGTAACCTTCAATGCCAAAAATACACAGACTGCTGTGTTCTCCCGGAGAAAAACTATGGCAAACTACCTTAACATCATCATGGAGGGAGAAATCCTTTCTCCATCCTCTAATCTTTCGCTTCTTGGAATAACCGCAAACACCAACTTTTCATGGGATGATCACGTCCGAGGTCTCGCCAAGTGTGCCTCTCAAAAATTGGGTGTACTTTTCCGTGCCAAAAAATACTTCAGCTCCCATCAGGTGCTTACATTCTATAAAGCGCAAATCAGACCTTCTCTGAAGTATTGCTCTCACATTTGGAGTTCGGCTCCCAAACATACTCTAGCTCTTTTAGACTTCATCCAGAACCGAGCTGTTACACTTATTAACAACGAAACACTAACTCGTTCCCTTCACACCTTGGAACATAGGCGGATGGTGGGCGATCTCTCTCTTTTTTACCGATATTATCACGGAAGGTGTTCAACCGAACTGACAACTCTGATTCCCTCCAGTGCCAGTTTTGTCCGGTCCACACGACGTTGATGAGCAACTGGAACTCCTTACCAACCGAATTGTTCCCTGTTGGCTACAGTCTAAACTTCTTTAAGAAAAGACTCCATCGGTATCTTTCCTCCTCGCCGTTTCCTACTTGCAGTACCCATGTAGGGTAGTGGTCTGAAAAAAAATAGGAATTTTTGAGCATCTTTTTGTAATTTTCCATTTTTACGTCGGACCTATTTTTCATCACTTGATCAAAAACTTATAAGATATATATAAGATATTACGTGGATTTCGAAAACTTGTAGTAAAAGTAGGAATGCTTCATTTGAAAATAGTTGAGGTAGGCATATTTAAAATTGTTTTTATAATTTTCGATTTTGCGGTTAATCCCATCTTTCTTCAATCGATCAAAATGGTTTTAAGTTAAACGCAGTACTTATCGCGGAATTAGAGGATGACCTCCAAAGGATATTACAAGCTTTTGAAAAACAGGCAGGAAAACTGAACATGCAAATCTCCATGAACAAGATCAAATGCATGACTATAGCGAAGTAACCTCTGCGCTGCTGCAAACTGGCAATAGAAAAGAACATTATAGAACAAACCATGTCATTCGAATACCTACAGGATCAAAGAGGATCCTAAGAACAACTGAGATGAAGACCCTAAGAGGAATAACGGGACACACACTAAACGATAGGCAAAGAAACACAAACATAAGAGAAAGGTGCCAACCGAGGACGTAGTCAGATGGATAAGGAAAAGAAGAAGGGAATGGAACCAGCATGTCAACCGAATGAGTCCCGACAGAACAGCGAAGATAGTACGAAACAACACACCACATGGAAGAAGAAGACGTATAGGACGACCACCAAAACGATGGCAAGACAGCTGGCAATCAACCTTGCAAGAATTGCTTCTAAGAAACCGGAAGTAAACAGGCGATGCGTCTATATAAAGAGGAAGAAGAAGAAGAAGATCTCCAAAAAACCTGAAGCTCGTAACATATATAGAAGATTTTACGTAGATTTCGAAAATTTTTAGTAAAGATAGCCATTTTTGAACATATTTATATAATTTTCAATTTTGCTGTTAAGCCCATTTTTCATCAATCGATCAAAATGGTTTTAATATCTCGACCGCGAACAACACCAAACATTCGCCAAAAATTTTGAAAGATAACATACTATCAAGAAGACTTTACGTAGATTTCGAAACTTTTAAGTAGAGTTAGGCGTATTTGACAAATTTTTTTTATAATTTTCGATTTTGCGGTCAGACGCATTTTTTTTGAATCGATCAAAATGTTTTTGATAACTTTGTTATAAAAAAATACTAAACGATTTCCAAAACTTCTGAAACTTATAACATTTATAGAAGATTTAACGTGCATTTCGAAAACTTATGTACAAGTAGTAATATTTGAGTATTTTATTGTAATTTTCCATTTTGCGGTTAAGCCTATTTTTCATCAATGGCCCAAAGTCCAGCCCAAAATGGTATTAATAGCTCTACCGTGCAAAATACTAAAAGATCTCCAAAAATTCTCAAACTTATCACATTTATAGAAGACTTTACGTGGATTTCGAAAACTTGTACTAGAAGTAGGATTATTCGAGCATATTTTTGCAATTTCGATTTTCAGGTCTAGTCGATTTTTCGTCAATTGCCTATTTATTTATTTTTTAAATCTATACTACTAAAGATATCGAAAACATTCACAACGTGCCACGTTGGTTTCGACAACCTAGTGAATAGTGATGATCACACCTGGAAATCCTTAACCTAGGGAAGGAAGCGCGACCGTCGTCGAAGTTCCGCAAGTCGTCGCCGTCGTTATTAACAGGCACATCGAAGCATAATCGTCGTAAGAGTGTCAAGGTCGCCTTGCATATGCACTCCGACTTCAATTGCACCAAATGCAACAGTACGCTCAGCCGACCACCTTTCCCGCGAAAACCCCGGCTTGACTCCGTGCCAAGTTCTCGCCGGTCTTTGTTTTTTTTTCGGTTCCTTTCGTTTCGGTTGCGCTTTTCAACTTTTCATTTAAGCTGGATTTCTAGCTGATGGCATTTTGGTAAGTGAATAATAGATTGCATTAGTTTATTGTTCTCGAACGAACCTTGATAATAATTGATTGAATATAACTAGCACCTGTCGATCTATGAGTATAGTATCGTATCTTAATTTCAATGACTAATGCATGACTTAAGTACACATCAAATATATGTCTATTTATGATAATAGAGAATTCTCCACTAAGAGCTCAATTAATTTTAATCAGTTTCGTGTAGTAAGTAGTAGAATCTTTTATTATTCTTGACGCAAAATGTCCAAAGGACAATGAAAAAACGCCCTTGCAGATGGCATGAGTAAACGGTTTAAAACTTGATAATATTTCTTTACATCAGGTGGGGAGGTGCATGTAACATGTAACAGTTCCCTAGAATTAATTTATAAAAATATAATTTTGATCCACCACACGTTTTCAAAGGCTGACATTTGTTTTAAATCCTAAAAACTTATATGTCTAATTTGTGGTATATATGAAATAGAATATGATATTTTTATGCGCTTGTTCCGATCTCCCCTAAAAATATGTGGTAATGGTAATCATAGAAAATTCGTAACCTTGAATTTAATTACTAAATTGCAAGAGTCAGTTGTGATTCACGGATTGTTTGGCATTTAAAATTTTTATAGTTTCTAATTTCATTTTATTTTTCTTTAGCAATTTAAACCAAGGCCGAGCGATGGACCTCCTTATTCCCAATATGGCATAGTGAATGGCATTGATTAGATTCTCATGTCATTATTATTAATAATCGTTCGGTAAATCTCCCGCATATTTTAGCGATAGGAAGAAGAAGTGGCATACTATTTTATTTTTAGTGGTTTGACTTATTGCATTGTTTAATTAAGAGGCAAGCCAGTTTCTATGAGAAAATAACAGTAATTGTTGCTCGGTGAAAAATTGTTATTGTATTTTTCGAAAAAAATATTATGCGTATTTAAAACATTAGAAACACCTAGTTCAGAAAATTAAAAACCTGTTGTTACATTTTCTTCTTCTGTCAGTGCATATCCACTATGGATGTTGGCAATCATGTTGTTTGGGTTAGTTTGAATACTTCTCATTACGCATCATATGCCCAAGGTACGCCATTTTCCTCACCTTCACACTATTCCTTTTGCATTCGTTGGATCACGGTGTTATTTGTGACATTGTAAGTGTATGAGATCCTGAGCGTGCGGCGATAGCACCACATTTCAAAGGCTTCCATGCGTCTAGATGTAGCAGCTGTCAAGCTCCAGGCTTCCACTCCATATAGAAGCGTGGAGAATACGTAGCACTTTAAGACCTTGTTCTTACAGCAATAGTCAAGTGCATGTTACATAGGACCTTTCTAAGGCGGTTAAAAACAGTTCTGGCTTTCTCTGTGCGGCATCTGATCTCCCTTGAGTGATCCCATTCCTCAGGCTGCAGCCCAAACACGTTATTGTATCTACTGATGTTTCCAAGATTTCGTTATTGGCCCTAAACTGGTGGTACTGCGCGTCATCATTTTTACTAACTATAAGAATTTTGTTCTTCTTGCAGTTAAGCCTCATACCATATATGTCACATGCCTCCACCACTCGGTCTATTAATTTCTGTAATCCCTCAGCACTATCTGCTATGAGAACTGTATCGTCCGCATACCTTAAATTATTGATGGTCTCTCCATTGATCTTAATGCCTTCTTCTGTTTCACTGAGCGCTTGTCTAAACAGTATTTCGGAATACGTGTTAAACATAATTGGTGACAGTATGCATCCCTGACGCACTACCCGATTCACTGTAAATTCTTGGGAGGTTTCGTTGCCTATACGCACAGTGGCTCTTTGGTGTAAATACAGATTAGTTATGAGGCGAAAGTCTTTGTCGTCGATATCAGATGCCATTAATATTTGAAATAATTTGTGGTGTTGTACCTTATCAAACGCCTTCTCAAAATCGTAAAACAAGCGTAGACATCGCAGTTTACGTCCCTGGCTCTCTGTATCAGGACCTGTATAGAAAATAGGGCTTCTCGCGTTGCCATTCCACTTCTGAATCCGAACTGAACCTTGCTCATGTTTTCTTCGAGCTTTCTATATATATACGAGATTGGTTTTCAGTGCATGACTCATCAAGCTTATAATACGGTAGTCAGAGCACCTAGTAGCATTGGCTTTCTTAGGAAGGGGAATAAACGTGGAAACCAGCCAGCCTCTAGGCAATTCTCCCGCTTCATATATTTTATTAAGTAGTCTTGTCAGTAATATAATTTGGGTGTCTCCCAAAAGTTTCAGTATTTCCGCCTGAACATTGTTCAGTCCGGTTGCTTTATTATTTTTTAGTCGTGTTACTGCGTGCCTTACTTCATCAAGTGTTATTTCTGAGCCTGAATCAGCATGGAACAGCTCTCCCATGTATTCTCTACACTTGTCCAGTATTCTTTCATTGTCAGTTATAAGACTACCTTGTTTGTCCAGGACTAAGTTGCTGCTGCATGAGCTAGTGCTTCCTGCCATGGTCTTGATTTTCTTGTACAGATTGAAGGTATCATGCTTTCGTTCCAAGGCTTCAATCTCTCTACATTCGTTTTGTAGCCATTGCTCCTTTGGTTCTTTGATCTTTATGTTGATTTTGTTGCTTATTTCCTTGTAAGCTCTTTCGTTCTTATACCTGTGTTTTCGTCGTTTCTCCATGCATAAGATCCAATATTTCTTCTATCATCCATTGCTGTTTTTTATTTCCTTTTTCGGGTTTTAGTTTATTATCTACTACAAGGATTCACACATTTTTTATTTTGCTCCAGGTATTTTCTACCGAGGGGGTAGTCACTTGTGATTTTGTATCTCCATGGATCTCCTTGGATCTCCATGGATATCCTTGGATCTCCAGGGATATCCTAAGTTCTCCAGGTATATCCATGGGTCTCCATGTATATTTTTTGGATCTCCATGGACCTCCTCCGGACCTGCATATACATTAATAACTTTCCAATTTTATATGGAAATAGTCGAGGAATTAGTTCTTTGGAAAAAATACGTTTTAGCTGTCAGAAAGTGGTAGTTTGATATTAATAATCATTTGTATCCATGTTTCTAATATGGATAAATCACAAGCTTTTTAGAGGTAGTAAAGTAAACTAAACTAAACGGTATCTAATACTTGACCTAATAATATTAGATTATGTACCATGGCAGAAAATAGATTATCACTGTAGAAGTAGAAGGACTGTATAACAAACTGAGTTAGCGAACTAACTCAGTTTTATTTTACCCCCGTATTTTGCTCAAAACTTATTATGGTGTTTTAGAGAAGAAACAACATCTGAACGTGAAACTTAATGAAGAAAAAATTTAAAAAAATATATGACATTTTATTAAAATAAAAAAAATGAGCAAGTCTGCTAGTACTCGAGACACTGATGTCTAAACATACCCTATATCAACATCGGTTGTGTAATTTAATGTATTGCTTCAATAGCGTTTATCTGTATGCTTCACAAATAATATTTGAGCAGCCCTTGTAAAGAGTATTTCGGCTTTGTGACGCCTGAATATAGGCAACCACTTTTTTGAATTGGTTGCCTATAGTCTGGCGTTAGAAAGAACACGTTTTACAAGAAAGCGCTGAAGTAGCTGCGCACCAATCACTGCGCATTACACACTTCCGTCCATTTTCCCGAGATTTACCCTCATACCGCCGCGTAAGATGTTCACACATCAAAAAGTATTACATGTATATCATTAGTTAACACATAACTTGGTCAAAATAATATTAAATACTTATATACCAAACAAAGAAACAGTGCTATTCCTTGAGTCTTAGCAATAGATACTGTAGTTATCCAGCTTTTCAGAAAATCAATTGGCATTAAATTTATCGTCTGAACCATATACGCCGTAACAAAATGAAGAACTTCTGTCTTCTAAAGGTTGTGCAACTATATAGGGAGTATGCATAGTTGGCTTTACTCTCTTCTTCAAATTGTCGTTGTATCTCATGAACTGATGTTGCCTGAAACAATATAAGAAATTTTAATATAAACTTGAAAGCTTCATAATTCGGGATTACCTTAAAAGCCTTATTATTTGGATATCCATCTGAGTTCAAGGCTCGGTTCAAGGGTAGTATATTCCAACATTAAGTGTATGTGGCTGAGCAATGTTGAATTCTTCCGTTAATTCTAGTGCAATTTTCGCTTAACAATACTAATTTCCGAAGGTTCCGTTTTGCCAAATTCTCTTGCAGTTCTAGGTTCTAGTATTCTTGATTTATCCTCTTCAAGAATTCCATGTTGACTAAATTCTCTTAGTACTGTTGATATGGAGGGTAGGGCACCATTTAAATTAGAAATCAAAGGTTCGTATAGTATATATCCAAACCCAAAACTTCTTCAATGATTTGGCATATTTTCATATTTATTGCCTTTGTTTGATTCATTTTTATTCTTGGAATATTCGGTCTTGTATTATCAGCCATTTTCTTTTTAAAATAGCTTGCTATTTTTTTAAGCTTTTTTCGTTTTGGTTCTGCAGTTGTGTCTTCGCTTTGAATGCCCTTATCTTTGAAATGCGTTCAGACATGCTTATAAAAATTCTAAGAATAATTAGCTTTTTGTTTCTCAAAATAAAATTTTATTGGTATCGAACATATGAAGCACTTAAATTTCTTCATTGTGTCCAATCTTAGTCGATATAATTTCTACTATGTTTTTACTAGTTCCCTTTTCAAACGTTTTTTTCTCTTCATTTCAGTCAACTATTACCTTCTTTTCTTCCTTGCTTAATTTTTGAGAAATTGTAGGAAATGCTTCTGATCCTTCTACTTGAAGTTCTATTTTGCTTAATTTTCGAGAAATCATACAAAATGATTCTGATCCTTCTACTTGAAGTTCTATTTTCTAACAAGTACATACAACTTATACAAGTCCATTCTTGAGCAAACCACTAGCAGACCTGTTTTTATACAATACAGCCGAAAACAGACGAGCACGTACTGCCGAAGAGCCGAAGACCTAAAGCAAATGGCCGCTGGCCGCGACACCAGTTAAAATCATATGCGCACCTCGGTGCGCGAGCAATTTTGCATTTCCGATTCTACACGATTTCAGCCGAAGTTCTTGGATCTCCACGTATCTCCGCCGGATCTCCACATACCTCCACCAGATCTCCACCTATCTCTACCGAATCTCCACGTGTCTCCACCGTATATCCATGTATCTCCACGGATCTCCATGGATTTCCACAGATCTCTAAATATTTCCAGGGATCTCCATGAGATCTTCATACCGTGGGACAGAAGATATCCACAGTGACTACCCCCTCGTATTCTACATTCATGTCTTCATAATTTAAATCCAGATATAAGTTGTTAATATTGTTGTTTAGTTCCTCTTTAACTCCCGTTTTTGTGGTGTGGTCCTTTAGCCTCTGGATATCTAGGCGTTTTTGAGGTTTCGTTTTTCGAATTTTCTTCATACGTATCTTGATCTTGCTAAGCAGAAGATTAGGGTCTGAAGGGATATCCGCTCCTGGATACGTTTTTACGGATTTTACGTCGTTTTGGAATCTCTTGGTTATGATGATGAAATCAAAGTGGTTCCTAACGACATTTTGGGGCAAATCAGCTGGAGATTTCCACGTGTAGAGACGTCGAGGCGGTAGTTAAGAAAAGGTGTTCGTTATCACACTGTCAGTTTCTTGACAACACTGGAATAGGCTTTAGCATTGAAATCTCCTAGTAGGATATTGCTTCTCGTTTCTTTGTGTATTTCAGGGCTGTCCGTAGTTGTTCGTAGAATATTTCGATTCCCTGATCTCAGCTTTCTGAGGTTGGAGCATATAACAGTATAATATTTATATTAAAAGGTTTGGCATTAATTTTATGTAGTGCCACTCTGTTTGATATACCCATGAAATTAATTACACAGTTGTTCACTTCTTTGTTGTCAATTATAGCTACTTCATTTTTGTTTTGTGTTATTGTATCTCCACAGTTATATACATTATAGTCATCAATCTTACAGTGACCTGAATTGGGCCATCTAACTTCGCTACATCCAAGTATATCAATATTAATTCTCTTTATTTCCTTGATGTAAATAATGTATTTACCTTTCCGGCTTGGAATAGACTTCGTACATTCCATGTACCACTCTTCTTATCATCTTTAAGTTTAAGTATGTGAGGCTACCGGAGAATTCTTAGCACCTTCTTCCCACTTTAGGGGTGCCCGGGACTGAGGGCCCTTTCTGAATAGCTTTAATCCATCATGATTATCTTGAGGAGGTATTTAGTATTTTTCCCCTTGCTTTCCTAGCTTTCATCTCAGCCGCTCCTAACCTGGAGAACAGACGCTGTTTGCAGCCGCCCATTCTGGGTCAGAATCTTCTTAGCTTCACCGTCATCACTTTGACACCTTACCGGCATCGGCATGGGTGGCCCACCAGTAGCTACGCTACCACCGGCATCGCTCCCTGGTTAAAGGTTACTGAGCCCCTTCACCAACTGCAAGGTGATGATTTCCCCAGAAGGGAAATTCATTTAGATATGCAGAGTGTCTCGATATATAATATGTAGTTGCAACACAACGTACAATATAAAATAACTCAGAAAAATGTATATAAACATAGGCCAAAACAGCTTGTCAAATAAGTTATTGATAATTGATATTTGAGTAGGTATTTATTTTATTAAATTTTACTGCTGAGCCGATTTTTGGATTCAAAAATATAAGTTTCATTCCTATTTCGAATGCTAACCGATTTGTTCTACAGGAAGCAATGGACATTTTCGAATTCAGCGATTTCGAACGCATATGTATCGAAACAGGTAATGTTATTTTTGCAAAAAATTAAAAAAATCAATTTGTCGATATAAAGTTCGTTTTAAAATTAGTGAAAATGTGTTTACTAATCAACTTGTTGGCGTAGATGATGAAAAAAATTTCAGTTTTGCTCTAGTCGATCTGGATTTGCAGTTTCTCCCAAAAAATACGGGACAAATAAGTTGGAAATTGCAGACACTTAAATAATCGCGATCCAAAAATATAAGCATGTACAATTTTATTGGAAAATACAGTTTTCACAACTCAATAGAGCAAATACGTCTTGAAATTACCAGGTTCAGGGCTGCCCTATTTATTGCCTAATTTATGACTTCTATAGGCGCACAAAATTGAGCTAAAAATTGTAAAAAACCGTAAAGATAAAAAAAAACATATTTCGAAAAGTAACCATTTCTAGGGAAAACGGTAATAAATTTAGATTTTAGGGGGTTCGAGAGTATAAATATCGAATCAGAAAATGTTATTTTTCCAAAAAAACTTTACAAATCGATTTATCAATATAAAATTTTCGTTACCTTCCTTAAAAAAATCGAAACATTTTAAAATCAATGAAAATGTGTTTACTAACTAACTTACTAGCGTAGATGACCGAAAAAATATCAGCTTTTGTCTAGTCGATCTGGACCTCCAGTTTTTCACAAAAAATTATCGAAAAAAAGTTCAAAACTGCAGACCCTCAAAAAGGAAAGTCGCATGTAACACAGTACACGTGATAGAAGCGAATAATTCTTTACCGATTCCATAAGGGAGAAAAAGAGCGAGAGCGAGAGAGTCATTTACTTTATCTCTCTTGAGAGACGAAAATTTCAAAGCGTGTCGTGACGCGGCCTTGAAAAATCACTCTTATGCACACATTATTTGATCCAAATAAAAATGGAGCATATTCAAGCAAATATTTGTTTGCTAATGGCTAAATAAATATTTGTTTGAATAGAAAATAATATTTATTTGATTTATTTTTAAGATTTTCTTTGTTCGAAATAAATGTTTATTGCGAACAAACAATATGATTTTATAATCGTTGTTCACATCAAACAAAAATAACTTTAAAATAAATAAAATAATTTTGATTCAAATACGGGAAATTAAATTAAAACACAAAGCTTTTGGAACAACTATACCATATATATGTTCTAAAACCTCTGTGTTTTGATTGAAATCTGAGGTATATTTGTTTCAAAAACTTTGTGTTTTAGTTTAAATAGGTCGGTTATTTAAACCAAAGTTTTGGGCGTTTGTACGAAATAATTTATTTTATTTGCTCAAGCCTGTTCAATGTTTACTGTTTGTGTTGGTGGTGACTTAAATAAAGAATTGTGACTGTTGTTCATGATACTATTTGAATAGCCTGCTGCATTGTTTAAAAGTATATCTTATCCATTTAACTAAAATAATTAATGTTTTGTTTTAAATACTATTAAATTTAATCGAAATAAAAAACAATTTGCGTCAAAACTGTACTTCCATGGATCAACCATTTATTTATTCAGATTGAATAATTAGGGCTTTGAAATATCTATCTATTTATATTATATTATGTAGGTATAAGAACGAAAAGGACGCCATTGAACTTGTACAACGTAAAACGCAAAAATACTCAATCGAGATCGTACGCCAAACTGCCTAAGCGTACTGTTATACATTATTGTAGGCGAATATCGCGTGAATTCATCTGCATCGCTAGGTAGTAACAGCAGAAAACAATTTTTAATTACTAGTAAAACTCACGCCATTTTGATTATGAGAGAACGCTTCTTTATTTACAAACGATTAATTATGTACCTAGCTAATTAATATAATAAAAACGTAACTTACCTTGAAATGAGGGCACAAATGACCCAAGTCCCACTTAATTAATGTATTTTCCATCACAAATACAAAAAAAAATAGCGACCTTGGGCGGATACACTCTATAAAATCTCCCTATAGGACGGCAGCAGGAATGAAACTGAACTGCACGAGGAGCGTAGAGCGTCGACGAGGCTGCGCAACTGCTACGAGTTGAACGAGACTCGGATCAAGTAATAATATTTGATCCAATATTTACAATCTTTAATTTAAAGCAAGCCTTATTTGTTTTAAATAACGGAGAGGTTTCGTATCTCTAAGCTTTAAAGCGAATAAATATGTATTTAATATGGAAAAAAGTCTTGCTATCATAAGGCAAAGAAATAACCAAGAAAAATCAAACACGCCCAATTATTTAAATTAAAGAAATTTTGATTAATCTAAGTAATTTTTATTTAAAGCAAATAAATAAAAAGCAAAAAAATATTTATTAAGGTTTTTTTCCACATTTTTATCAGTGCATACAAAGAAGTATTCATTTTAATAACTTTCCCAGACAGCACTTCACTGCGTAGTTCAAATAATTGAAGAAGCCTTGCACCGGAAAGAATGTACTCTCGGAATGTTTTTCGACATTAAAAGAGCTTTTGATAAGGCTACTTTTCACAGCGTAAATACGGCACTAACCAACCATCGCCAATATGCTGAAACTTAGAGCAGTAAACCTTACTACAGGTAACAACTGTCACAGCACTCATAACGAGAGGATGTCCCCAAGGAAGGGTACTCCCCCGTTGCTCTGGGATGTGATTGTAAACAACCTCATAGAAAACCTGAACAAACCAGGATTGACATTAACAATCATTGTTGTGGGCAAGTTCGAAGGGTTCTGTCAAGAGTTAATGAACAGAGCTTTCAAAATAGCAGAGAGATGGTGCAACGAAAACTCACTTTCGATCAACTTGTGCTATTTACAAGAAGAAGGAAATTGAAATTCAATCCGCCCTCTTTGTTCGGGGCACAACTCAAGCTATCAAAAGAAGTAAAATATCTAGAAATCATCCGAGACAAGGGGCCCTAGATCTTAAGTATGAGGAAGCTGTCCAGGCAATTTTACCAGTGTAGGAGAGCGATAAGGTCGACATGGGCACTGTGACCTACAATCACATACTAGATATACACAGCTATCATCAGACCTATGTTTGCATATGGCGCAGTAGTTTAGTGGCCACGATCAGGAAACATGACAGCTTAAGCCAAATTGTCCCTTCTCCAAAATTTAGCAATTGGAGCAATTAAAACCACTCCCACCAAGGCAGTGGAAGTACTTTTAAACCTGTCTCCGATAGATATTTTCGTGAGAAGTGAAGCACAGGTAATCGCAGTACGCTTGAACTCCACGGGTACGAGGAGGGGAGAAAGCTGAGGACCTCGACACACAATAGCTCTAAACAAGACACATACAACCAGCTATAAGAGTGAGCACAGACCTTGTAGTAAGAAATTATATTTTCGAAAAACGGTTTCAAATTGAACTAAACTCAATAAATGATCTGTCACAAACTTATGACATCCACATCTACACGAACGGATCAAAAGGCACCTCAGGAGCTGGCGCAGGTGTTTATATACGTGAGCTCGACATACAAATGCAGACACCACTGGGTAATCTGAGCACAATTTTCCAAGCTGAACTGTGTGGCTTAACGATGGGTACTGGAAAAGTGACGGAGAAGCAAATTACACACAAAGATATACTGTTCGTCACGGACAGCAAGACAGTTGAACAAAAGCTTGATGGTTAAGGAGTGCATACACATACTAAACCAAATACCTGCAGAAAACAGAGTAACCATTGTCTGGAAAAAAGGGCACAACGGGGACCAGGGCATGCTCAAAATGAAGAAAAACAACTTTTGCAAGCGTAACCTTAAAAGAACGTGTCTTTTATACTTAACCATCTACACTAGTCCTTCCGCCTGACGAGTCCTGGACTTTCGCGCGCATCATTAACACATTTCTGACAAATATATGTCTTTATGGTCCAGGGAATTGCTTGTGATACAGCGGCCCGGCTTCGATTTCAGTAGCAAGACACGCTTTTTTTAAGGTTATGTTTGTAGAAAGTTTTTTTTCTTGATTTTGCGCATGCCTTGGGACAGTTTTATTTGGTTGCGCCCCGGAGCATGCGAAGCGAGCGGAGGGCATTGCATGAAGTGCACATAAATACAAATGTAAACATTAAGATGCACGCGTAAGCCCAAGACTCGTCAGGCGGAAGGACTCGTGTCGATGGTTAAGAATAAAATATATGCGCAATGGAATCGAACCCAGGTCGCCGTATGACAAGCCTAGGATTTAACCACTGCGCCACGAGACCCGATGAAAACAATCCCCTGACCATAAAGACATATATTTGTCAGAAATGTGTTTATGATGCGCGCGCAAGCCACGGACTGATCAAGAAAATAAACGTTTAACAAACAAAACCTTTTAAAAAAGCATGTCTTGCCACTGAAATCGAACGTAGACCACAGTATCATAACCACTGAGGCACGAGCCTCACTGAAAGCAATCCCCTGGACCATAAAAACAGCTATTTCTCCAGAATGGGTTTATGTAAACATTGTGATGCGCGCGAAATCCGTGACTCATCAGGCGGTAGGACTCGTTGTGACCCTTAAAAATGAAAAATAT
>MU191358.1:14046-31808 GCA_016904865.1 Pissodes strobi
TCTCTCTCTCTCTCTCTCTCTCTCTCTCTTTCTCTTTCTCTTTCTCTTTCTTTCTCATTACAGGCATACACTTTATCTCTCTTGCGACACGACAATTTAATAAACCGTGTCGTTACGCGCATTTGAAAAATCACTCTCATAAGACCAAAGCTTCACTTCAAATATCGTGATTCAAAAATACAACAGGAAACTGGGGTTTTCACTATTCAATAGAACAGAAATTACTATAAATCTTGATAATATATAAGCTATAAAATTCGTCAAAGTACCCAAACTTCATGTATTTTTACTTTTTTGAAAAAATTTGGAAAAACCGCCTTCGGAGTCCTTTTTTTACCGGAAGCCTATCTCTCCAAAAAGCCATGTTCTTATATTATGAGGTTGCAACCTAATTGTTTATCGTAGCTTACGCTGCGAAAATATTGCATTTGGATTTCGGGATACCATGAATATTTTTCTGGCTCAAATCGATTTCTCTCAAATACGGGATTTTTTTCACAGAAACCTTTTATTATTTTCTTTTGGTACAAAAATTAACAAAATATGCACATCGCATCATTAAAAAATAATTTTTAGTTTCCTTCTTGTTTAGTATAAAATGCGCACATATGTACATACATAATCACCATGCGGAAAATGCCAATTTTTAAACCTTAAAGTACTTGCAGGGCAATTTTTGGGCGCGTGTAAAAAAGAGTGACTTCCCGCACATATTAAAATGTTATTTTTTAAAGTAGAACCCTTACGGTCCTGTGTGAACCGGTAATTGATTTTTAAACCCGATACATGTCGAAAAAGTTAAGCTTTGAACGAAGAGGGGCGGAAGTTTGTGCCACACGCGTATACACATTAAAAAAGGATTATAATACATATTGGGTATTTTTAAGGAGCGTTCTGGATACATATTATATACGAGCGTCCCCTCTTTCTGCGGGAAGTCTGACGAAAGCTTTACTCGACGTGAAATATTTTCATTATTTCCAAGTAGAAGTATTTTGGTCAAACGTGACTTGCACTATCTAACAATAACCAAAGGTTAGTTTGGGTCAGTATTGGTTAGTAATAGTATGGGGTTACCTAGGTTAATTTGAGTTTGTATATGGTATTTGTGTAGTTTCTTAATTCATTTATGTATAAATTTTCCAACTCTGAATCCGAATCTTAAATCTCTAATAAATTGAAATTCTAAAACCTCAATTATAAAAATAAAATCTACTCTAGACTCCTCTACAAGAAGGCTTATATCACTGAATTTAAACATTGTCAACTCTGAATCGAGACTTTAAAACTCTAAACTCTTAAGCCAGGCTTTAAACTAAGTCAAAATTCAATTTATGAAAATTTTAATTCTGTATGCATGGTTGGCTTGAAGACAAAATATCAGTTATAAAAATAAAATCTACAATAGACTCCTCTACAAAGAGACTTATAGCACTGAATTTGAATTTGTTTAACTCGGAACCCAGATTTTAAAACTCTAATAAATGGAAACTCTAAAGTCCGAAATTAAACTTTAAACTTTAAATTTAGTATATTAGTTTATTCTCAGAGTATGAAGCTAGAATTCTGAATTCATAGTTGAATCCCTAAGATAAAATTTCAGTTATAAAAGGGAAATATACACTGAACTCCTCTACAAGAAAGCCTATAAGAACCACTTAATATAAACTCTTTCCACTTTGAATCCAGACTTTAAAATTCTATTAAATTAAAGCTTTAAAGTTCGAAATCAGACTTTTAGTATTTAAACTATGTGACCCGACTTTAAAATCTGAATTAGAATATGAAATTGGAATTCTGAATTTATAGTTGAATGTTAGGATAACATTTCAGTATAAAAAATAAAGTCCATAATGAACTCCTCTATAAGAAAGCTTATAGGAACTATCTAAAGTCAAATTGTTTCAACTCTCAAGGCGGACTTTAATGTTCTAATAAAACCCTAAAGACTAAAATCAGAGTTTAATTTTTAAATCTAGTATTTAATCTGTGAATTAAGACCGCAATCATAATTTAGAATCTGAAATCTGAACATAATAGACTTTATAGGAGCTACTAAATTTGAAGTTTCAAGTGAATTAACAGCGAAAAACTGAATTCTTAATATAAAATCTAAACGATGAATTCCTCTATAAGAAGGTTTAAAGCACTGAATTTAAACTTTTTCAACTCTGAATCCGGATTTTAAAACTGTAATAAATTCAAACCCTAAAGTCCGAAATTATACTTTAAACTTTAAATTCAGTATTTAAACTGCGTAATCCGACTTAAAAGTATATTCTCAGAGTATGAAGCTTGAAATCTGAATTCATAGTTGAACCTTAGGATAAAATCTCAGTTATAAAAAGGAAATATACACTGGACGCCTCTACAAGAAAGCCTATAACAACCACTAAATATAAACTCTTTCAATCCGGACTTTAAAGCTCTAATAAACTTAAACTTTAAAGTTCGAAATCAGACTTTCATTTGTCTAAACTACGTCATCCGACTTTAAAGTCCGAATTCAAAATATGAAACTAAAATTCTGAATTTATCTTTGAATGTTAAGATAAAATTTTAATATAAAACTAAAATCCATAATGAACTCCTCTAATAAAGCTTATAATAATTTTAAATTCTTTCAACTCTGAAGCCGGACTTTAATACTCTAATAAAACCCTAAGGACTAAAATCAGACTTTAAACTTAAACCTAGTATTTAGTTTGTGAATTAAGACCTTAAAGTCATAATTTAGAGTCTGAAGTCTCATGATAATAGACTTATAGGAGCTAATAAACTTGAGGTTTCAAGTGAATTCACAGCGAAAAGACTGAATTTTTAAGACAAAATCTCAGTTATGAAAAGAAAACTTACGATGGACTCTATAAACTTTTTCATCTTTGAATCCATGCTTTAAAACTCTAATAAATTGAAAGCCTTAAGTCCGAAATTACACTTTAATTTTTAATTCAGTTTTTAAACTTCGTAATCCGAATTCAAAGTCTATACTCACAGAATGAAGCTTGAATTCTGAATTCATAGATGAATCCTTAAGATAAAATCTCAGTTATAAAAAGAAAATATACACTGAACTCATCTACAAGAAAACCTACAACAACCACTAAATGTAAACCCTTTCAACTCTGAAATACGCATTTTTAAACTGTAATAAATTAAAACTATAAACTTCGAAATCAGACTTTAAATTCCTACTTCAGAATTTAAAAATAAAATCCACAATGAACTCTTCTATAAGAAAAATTATAGCAACCACTAAATATAAAGTATTTCAACTCTGAAGCCGGACTTTAAAACTATAATAAGACCCTAAAGTAGAAAACTCGAAAATCAGACTTTCAACCTTTAATCTGTGAATTGAGACTTTAAAGTCATAACTTAGAGTCTGGAGTTTGAACATGTGGACTTTACAGGAGCCATTGAATTTGAAGTGGCAAGTGGATTCACAGCGAAAAAACTGAATTCTTAAAATAAAATTTCAGTTATTAAAAGAAAATTTACGATGGATTCTTCTACAAGAAAGTTTATAGCAACCATTAAATTTAGAGTTTTTAGAATCCGAATCCGGCCTTTAAAACTTTATTATATTTATTTATATGCATATCTATATCGTTTCCTCCCATAATAGAATAGAATGTTGCATACATTTCTTCTGTCCAGCCTATAATGGTCTTGTTGATAGATTAGGGTGCATCTTAAAATCGTGCTTTCTTTTTCACCGCAGATACTGAAAATTCAATACCACCGAAATCTTCTTGAGATCAAGCTTCATTTATTATACTTTCATCTGTTATTACGTCATGGGGATTATCCTCAGTCTATATAAACCATTCTTCAATCTTCTCGCCCATAATTTCGCTGCCATGTCTTGTTGAGTCCACTGGTTTACATTCGTCATTTTGGTTTTCAATTTTTTCTAGGATGATTGTAATGCCCTTTGGGACATGATCTTTCAGGCTTAGTTCCTTTGATGATATTAAAATATCCATTTCTTGACCAACTGTATCCAGTAGAATTCCCTTTTTGGCATTTGTTTTTCCTGTAATGTTCTTATCCAGGTAGGAAACTCGTTTGATTTGAACCATCTCTCAATATCAAGTCATCATTAATTAGAAGATTTTTATATTTTAGAAAACGTACCTCTGGTAGAAAATAATTTTTGAATCAATCGACGAAGAGTTCTCTTGCTACCCATGCCTTATTCTTAATTGTTTTGTTAGTTTTTCGTAGAATTTGGTGGCTTTGGAGGTCCGTGTCCTCAATGCAGAGCTGTACGATCTGTAGGCGTGGTGTTTCACGTGAGGACTTGTTTATCCGGGAATACATCCGTTCATTTGTGTGTTAATAACAAGAACAATACGAGAAGCAACTGAAACAAGCGTTATAATCCAGACGATCACGATAGGCATCAAGCTTCAATGCATCAAATATGAGAGTCACAAAAATTGATGCGACATTTCATGAATTCGTAAAACAGCGTGGCACTTTCCGAATTTTTCCATACATAATTTAGAAAATCCATTGCCTATTCGATACGAAACAATCATGGCGACCTCGAGACCTTTATTGTTAAATTTTTAATGCAAATCAATGTTTATGAACCTCCTAATTTAGGCACGCAACTGAGAAAAACTTTAACATTTAAATATTTTTACATTAGCATTCGAAAATGCGTCAACACCACCGTCGGATTCCGAAAACGTTTTTAATTTCGCTTGATTAATGGTTATTAGATTTAATATGCTGGAAATAACATTCGGTTTTTACATTTTAATGGGTGTGTGTGTGATGGTTGAATTGTAGAAAGGTGTATTAGTACTCATTCCTGATAATTTTTTTAAAATAATTGTTTGTAGGTAATAATAATTATTACTAAGCGACTGTATAAATTCATATATACAAACCGATTAGCACAACTTCGGCAAGGGAGTATTATTCGCATGCGAGTGCTATACCCACTAATTACTCTAAAAAAGCGAACGCATATTAGGTGGGACTTTGAAATGATTTTTTTTTAATTAAACTAATTGATATGGAGGTATCGTGAGCTGCCTAATTTAAAACAATAACCCACCCACCCCATTTATTATTCTGTGCTCTGGATAAAATAATTTGATGAATATTATTTTTTTGTCAAATAATTTAAATTATTATTTTAAAACACTTTTAATTTCCAATAATTTAAACTATGATGTTGCCTAGTGTGGCATTTTTTTCTGATTTTCTAGCCTTATATACCCTCTACGGGGTTTACTCACTTCAAAATATGGTCATTTTTGGATGTATACGCGCGAAAAGTGATTATATGTTTAACGTTGTTTTATGTTCTTATTGTTAATCTTTCGCTAAACTATTGAAATAAACCCGTACACTGTTTAGGCAACACGCCTTCATGTTTAATGTAAAATTATCGATGATTTGATGACGCACTTGGGCAATTACGCCCGATAGTGCTTCACGTAAAGCTGTACGAAAATTGAAGTCCCATTATATATGGGTAGGATATAAAACTATATTTAGTGGCCACGAACTTTTATTTGCTGAATTTTCACGTAATATATCGCTAAATCTGACATAATTAACAACTTTTGGTCTAATATCATATTTTAAATAACACTCTGAACATATATTCAGATTCCCCTTTACATTTCCTTTGCAACGAGGGGTCACAAGTTGAAACTTATTCTAAAAGTTGCGCTTCAGGAGCGGTTTAAAAAAACCAACATGGCTTCTCTCTGACGTCAGAAACAACATTTTATAAGTCATCCATTCATAGATTATGTAGCAGTCTCTTAAATGCATGTTTTCAACTTAAAAATGGCGCCACAATTTCAAACGAAAATTAAATACGGCCGTAATGCCAACAAGGGATGTCGATCTTTGGAAAAATGACTCTTGAGGCGCCATTTTTGAAACAAATAGTATCATGTGACCCCTCATTGCAAAGCAAATTTAAAGGAGAATCTAGAATATGCAAATATACATAGTCTTATATAAAATGAAAAAAAAAATATCACTTTCTAACAAACAGGAAGTTACATTTTGAATGGCAATTATGACGTATATCAGCTTAAGTGACTTTTTATCGGTATTAAAAATTGGGAAAATTATATTTCATAATAACACGAGTTATTATGTAAGAAAAACTATCGCCGAGCGTATAAATTAGGCCCTAGCTCAAATGCCGGAGAGTAGGGTGCGGGTTGATTTATTTAAGGTCCCACGGGCATTTAGACGGCACAAGCGAGAATTACCCCAAAGTTGAAATATGGAACTCGTTTTAGCTTAAGCTACGCGACAAAATAAATAAATACCAAAAATTCGTTATTCATTTCTACCAGGAAAATCGATCAATAAAACAATACAAATTAAGTTAGAAAATTAGATTAAATATATATTCCAGCAATTTATCAGTAATAATATCGGAAAAATAATTACCCAGAAACTAATCAAAAATCAAGATCGGTATAAAGCAAGTACCCAAATTAACCGAAAACTAAAGTCGATTAGAACAAATACCCAAAAATTAATCAAAAATAACTAAAGTAAACGATGAACAAATACTTGAATATTAATCAAAAGTAAGTCAAGAACGATTCAATTATTGAGCGCAAAATATAAAAGAAACAGATACCTACTGTAATGGGCATTTCCTTTAAAAAAATCAATTAAATAAAACAGGTAAATAAACAAAGGATTGGTTTTATTACCTAATAATAAAATATCACAGCTGGTCAGGAGGGAGAAAAAAAAAGTTGAAGAAAATTTGAGTAGTCAATTCTAATGGTTACACTGTATTCTTAAAGGTAGGCTTTACCCGGTGAAATAATTCACACGCCTACTCTAAGCAAATTGCGATATATTTAATTGTAATTGATGACAAAGCATTGATAAAAGGAACGTCAGTAAAATATGTCGAAAGCCAGCGATACTACAAATAACGTTATAGATAAGTTCAATTAGCTCGAGTAATCACCTAATTATAGACTAATTCATGGATCTCGAATCATGATCCGTCACATATGCCGTATAACTAACTAACTAAGGTTATTCGGTTCAGTTAAATTATGTTGATAACTGCCGAAAAAAAAAACGATATATAAAAAAACTAGTTAAACCTGGCGTTATTATAGCCACTGATTAATTATAGGCCTTAACATATGGCAATTTACTCCTCCACGGTCAAGTTACCCATAGGACAAAGATAATAAACAATCTGTTCGAGTAAAGAACATATCAAAGGCCGCAATGAAAGAAAAACAATTAAAAATAAATAACGCAACGTCCACTAGGAGACTAGAAGTGATCTGATCGGCGGTTATCCAACGTAATCCAGAAATCATGAAAATTGAGATAATAAACTAGATCGACCTACAACGTTATTGGGTCAGTCAATTAACAGTTCAAAAAAAAATTCGATCCAAAATCTGATTTACTAGATCAGCGGATCTATCTGACTTTTAGAATTAAATAAAAGCCAGCGTTTTAGGCTCGTCAAAATTGCCTAAAAATTCAAAATTCGTTTGAGAGAAAATTTGAGAATTTAATTAAATAAAATCAAGCATTTTAGGCTCGACAAGATTGCCCACAAATTCAAAGCTCGTTCAAAAGAAAATTTGAATGAATAAGTGTTGCCTTCATTCAGGAGAAAGAGGTTAAAAAGTTATTCTTTGTTCGAAACCACGAAAACAAAGCCAAAAAAGTTAGTAATTACAAAAAGTTTCCGCAACATAGATGAATGAAAAATAAAATAAAATGGAAATTGCTCACTTGGCCGATGAGTAACTCCTCAGGCAGCTTCCAGAAAGAACTGCTCACGGTAGGTAGTAGACTTCCTCTATACCGGTGGTACGCTAGACAGGCGTAGCCGAGGAACACTTTGTCGCTAACGATGCTCGTAGATAACCAAGAACAACTCGATGGTACCAATAGACCTCACAGTAGAAGTAAACCCAACGGTAGTCGTTGACCCAACGGTAGTAGTAGCCCCAACGGTAGTCCCCTGTGAAAGAACACATATTCAAGGTTCCACACGTAACTCTTAATGAACGAGCATTATAACTCGGTGATCAAAATCAACCATCAAAGAAAAAGAGAAATCAAGATTAGAAAAACAATAATTTACCTGTGTAGGGGGCTAGCCAGTTGCTTAACGCTAGACGGCTTTCAGTTGGGCAAGTGGGCTTCTGTAAGAGATTAAAAAGGGAATTAAAAATCCGTCCCCGTGCGTCACAAAATGATGGCGTTCACAGAGAGACCAAAAAAATGCAAAAAAAACTCAACTCACCTTGCAAAGCAGCACTCAAATACCACAAAGGGCAGTTTCAGACACCAACACTTACCTCTAAAAACCCTAAAAGATAAGGCAAAACTAAAGACTGAAACTGTTAAAACGACCCGGTCAGAAACATTCCATTAACAGGTAAAAATCACAATTGTTTCCACGGCGTCTAAAAATGACTGCTTGATCCGGTTCGTCGTAAAAGAGTGACCCAAGCGACCTTAAACGGAAGAGCAGCAAGCCGCACGAATATTCCCACCTAGGAAAAAAACTCGCTCAACCAATGAATATCCAGCATGGTTGATCACATGTTCCTCTCAATAATTCATCAAAGAGAATTAAACGCTAAAAACCTGGTATTTCGATGCACAGGCATCCTCAAAAAAAACTACCCAAAGTAGCCAAAAGCGCATTGTAATTAAGCCACTTCAATTATTAGAATTCCCCTTTATTCATAGACAATTAAAATAAATGCGTGTGACGCTCAATCCTATCAACCAATCCCAAAACAGTATGCGACGCAGCCAGGAACCGAGCCTTCTACCATCACGTGCTAAATTCAATTTATTGAAAATCGAATCGTTTCGCAGCGCGGATTTATTAAAATTCCTCGATCGAGAGAGAACGACGAAGCCAGGTCAGCCGTCATATCTACGAGGGTCTTCCCGTTATTACCCACGATTGCGTTCGGGTTAGTTCGGGATTCCCCTTTAAATTTCCCTTTCAACGAGGGGTATTTGTATTAAAAATAGCCCTTCAGGAGCCGTTTTAAAAAAATAAACAGGGCTGCTCTGCGACCTCAGTAACAAAATTTTAAAAACATGCATCTTTTAATAGACTTTCGAATGCTTCTTTGCAACTTTAAAAATGACTTAACAAATTAAAATTAAATATGGCATTAATGTCACGACAAAATTCGAACATCAAGCGATGTCGATTTTTGGAAAAATATCTCTCGAGGCGCAATTTTTGAAACAAATAGTATCATGTGACCCCTCATTGCAAAGGAAATTTAAAGGAGAATATAAATATGTAAATATACAGAGTGGTATGTGAAATTTAAAAACGGGTGCATATTTAAGACCACACGACAGAAGTGAAAATTTCATAAATCACAAGTATTTTTTTGAGTTCTATATTACTTATCACAACTTTGATGTTTAAAGTACAATATTTAGCTTTACCGTAGAAAATACTAAAGTCGTAGAGCTCTTTGATCGCCCGAAAATATACTATATGAATTACAACTCGCAAAGTATATGGCTTAACACACTTTCGCGACTCCTCAAAATTGTGCATTCCCCGTCGCGCGCTATCTGTTTCCTGTCCCCCAGTCCCCTTCGCGCGCGCCCCGTTTTACCCCCCGCAGGGTGGTGTTGGCCCATTTTTTCGAACTCCCGACCGAAAAGGGGTGAGAGCAGTTTTGACAGCGCTTCAGTGCAATTGTGGAGGGTTTAAGAAGTAGAGAGGGGCACTATTGATCGCATTTTTTGATCCCTTTCCGTGTTGCCTCCCCCCACTCCCCGCCCTCCGCCCCGTTTGGCCCTATAGTCGGCTCGCCTTAATGCATCCTATAAGTGTGCAGTTCCTGCATTTTTACACACGAAAATTATCCGCGGTGGAAACGGAGTGCATCTGTAAAAATGCCTCTCTTCTTTTAAGGAGTCGTTACGGAAATGATGCCGACTTACTGGGACTTTCACAACAGTTATTTATACATGAAAAAGTGATTGATGTCCTTAGATAAACTGCTGGCTATTCGAAACGAATATATACTCTTACTCTGGAGTTCAGTTGATATGTCAAGACAACGGACTAAGGTTTTTTTACGTTTATTAGCTGATTATTTCCAGTGTCAACTTCGGCCATACACCTACAAAGTGTTAAATAAACTTTCAAAAAAATTTCAAAACTGCAAAATTAAAGTTTCATTACAGAAAACCGTAAGAAACCCATAATTCCATAGAATAAAATTCTATTCTTTTACGAAAAAGCGGTAAAATCAACTCGGAATTTCGAAAAAGAAAACTTCAAAGTTTTGAGAATAAATTTTCGTAAAGCGGCAAATAATATCGGAATGACAAGCTTTTTTACGGAGAGCAAATTTAATTTCGTGAAACTATAAACTTTGCTGTGAAATGAACTCAGACTATCCAATTTCATTATGGGACACATAACTCCGTAAAAAAAATCAGGATTCCAATTTCTTTGCGAAATTTGTCAATGCAATATATTCAGAATTTCGTAGAATACTTTTAGAATTCCGTAAAACGAGTTTGGAATTCTTCCGCAAGGGAAACTTTTATTCTGCAGTTGCAGTTGATGGACACATCTCAGACACATTTAGGTATCATTAACGTGGGCGTGGCTCAGGGCGCCGTTTCGTCGTAAAACTGGAAACACCTGAAACATCGCTTTACAAGAACCCCTTTGTCTGGCGCACTGCATCACTGTGGAACTCACTCCCAGGACATCTGTTTCTTCCTAATTACAACCTACAACTATTCAAGAACCGTGTCAATCACACCGCTCGTCTTACGCCATAGTATCTCCGTTTAGTGTGTGTGCCACTGTCATAAAAAAAATTGTGTCTGAATTAACTTTACGGAATTTCAATGATATTACATGTACCTAAGTTTTAAATAATGAGTCTTTTAGCCTATTCCATAAGATAAACTGGAATTTCTATAAAATAACCGTAGGATTTCAAGTTACATTAGGAAATTCCGTAAGATAAACTCATAATTCGGTTAAAAAAAATCGGAATTCCATGTTTTCTCAGCGGATGTCTTAAATTCCGAAAACAAACTAGAAATCCATCAAAGCAAGGTTAGACTTTCAAATAACCTCATGATTTCTCAAGGTCGTGTTCTGGTGTGATAAACTGAAAGTGGGAATTCCAAGTTTTCTTTGCAGACTTTTTGAGTTCCATTCTAATTTACGGAATTTCATCAATCATATTCAAAAAGCCGTTAGAACAACTCGGAAATTCCTAAAGAATTCGGAAATAATATCGAAATGACAAGCTTAAGAAATTGGGAATTCCAAGTTTCTTTCGCGGAATTTTTGAGTTCCATTCTAATTTACGGTCCTTGACAAAGCTTATTCAGAATTCTACAAAACAAATTAGAATTCCGTAAAACACGTTTTTAATTTAGGTAGTTTTAATCCTGTAAAGGAATGTCTGAGTTAGCTTTACGGAATTTTAAGATTAGTACGCATACTTTTTAAATAGTCAGGCTTTTAGCATTTTTCCATGACAAAAACTAGGAATTTCTATGGATTGAACTCGAGATTTGAAGTTTAACGATGAAATTTCGTAAAGTTAACACATAATTCCGTTAAAAAAATGGAATTTCCAAGTTTCATCAGCGCATTTTTAAAATTTCGAATTTTCAAAAAGGAAGTTTAAAATTCCTAAAAACAAACTGGAAATTCTGCAAAGCAAGGCGGGAATTCTTTAGAGTAAACTCATGATTCTGCGAGGTCTTATTTTAGTATAAACTAAAACTGCAAACAAATTCGGAATTGCAATTTATAGAATTTCATAAAGCACATTCAGATTTCCGCAAAACAAACTTTGAATTCCGTAAAACATGTTGCATGTGCAATATCAATTCTGAAACTGTTATTGCTGTCGACTAAACTGACATGTTTTATAGTGTCTAGAGTTAACTTAAAATAATTTCAAGGATCACACGCATAATTGTTAAATAACGAGTCATTTAGGCTTAAAAATTACCGTAAAATTACCTTGAGATTTCAACTTTTTATGGAATTTCGTAAAACAAACACATAATTCCGTTAAATTCAACCGGAATTTCAAATCTTCGCAGCGTATTCTTAAATTCCACACTTTCATAAAGCGAATTCAGAATTCCGCAAAGCAAGGTTGGAATTCTTTAAAATAAACTCCTGACTCTACGAAGTCCTATTTTAGTCAAATAAACAGCAAACAAATTGGGAATTGCAAGTTTTTTTTGCGGTACTTTTGAATTTCATCCTCATTTATGGAATTTGATACAATAAATTCTGAATTCTCAAAACAAACTTTGAATGCCATAGAACATGTTTGAAATTTTTTGCAGTGTAATTTCAATTTCGAAACTTTTATTGTTGTAGACTAAACTGACATTTTTTAAATAGCATCCAGGGTTTACTTAAAAGAATTTCAAGGATCTCACGCATTTTTAAATAATAAGTCTTTTAGCCTTGAAAAACACCGTGAAATTACCTGGAGATTTCAATTCTTTTACAGAATTTAGTAAAACAAACACATAATTCCGTTAAATTCAACCGGAATTTCAAATCTTCGCAGCGTATTCTTAAATTCCGCACTTTCATAAAGCGAATTCAGAATTCCGCAAAGCAAGGTTGGAATTCTTTAAAATAAACTCCTGATTCTACGAAGTCCTATTTGGGTGAAATAAACTGCAAATTGGGAATTGCAAGTTTTCTTTGCGGTACTTTTGAATTTCATCCTCATTTATGGAATTTGATACAGTAAATTCTGAATTCTCAAAACAAACTTTATATGCCATAAAATATGTTTGAAATTCTTTGCAGTGTAATTTCAATTTCGAAACTTTTATTGTTGTAGACTAAACTGACATTTTTTAAATAGCATTCAGGGTTTACTTAAAAAAATTTCAAGGATCTCACGCATTTTTAAATAATGAGTCTTTTAGCCTTGAAAATTACCGTGAAATTACCTTGAGATTTCAATTTTTTTATAGAATTTAGTAAAACAAACACATAATTCCGTTAAATTCAACCGGAATTTCAAATCTTCGTAGCGTATTCTTAAATTCCGCACTTTCATAAAGCGATTCAGAATTCCCCAAGGCAAGGTTGGAATTCTTTAAAATAAACTCCTGATTCTGCGAAGTCCTATTTTAGTGAAATAAACTGCAAACAAATTGGGAATTGCAAGTTTTCCTTGCGGTACTTTTGAATTTTATCCTCATTTATGGAATTTGATACAGTAAATTCTGAATTCTCAAAACAAAGTTTGAATGCCATAGAACATGTTTGAAATTCTTTGCAGTGTAATTTCAATTTCCAAACTTTTATTGTTATAGACTAAACTGACATTTTTTAAATAGCATCCAGGGTTTACCTAAAAAAATTTCAAGGATCTCACGCATTTTTAAATAATGAGCCTTTTAGCCTTGAAAATTACCGTGAAATTACCTTGAATTTCAATTTTTTTATAGAATTTAGTAAAACAAAAACATAATTCCGTTAAATTCAATCAGAATTTCAAATCTTCGCAGCGTATTTTTAAATTACGCACTTTCATAAAGCGAGTTCAGAATTCCGCAAATCAAGAACCAAGATTGGAATTATTTAAACTAAACTCATGATTCCGCGAAGTCTTATTTTAGTGAAATAGTCTGCAAACAAATTGGTAATTGCAAGTTTTATTTGCGGTATTTTTGAGTTGTATCCTCATTTATGGAATTTGATACAGTAAATTCTGGATTCTCAAAACAAACTTTGAATGCCATAAAACATGTTTGAATGTCTTTGGAGCGTAATTTCAATTCCGAAACTTTTATTGCTGTGGACTAAACTGACATTTTTTAAATAGTATCCAGAGTTAACTTAAAGGAATTTCAAGGATCTCATGGCTAATTTTTAAATAATGGGTCTTTTAGCCTTATGCCGTAACATATACTAGAATAACTATGAAATTATCTTGAGATTTAAAGTTTTTTTTACCGAATTTCGTAAAACAAACACCTAATTCCGTTAAGTTCAATCAGAATTTCAAATCTTCGCAGCGTATTTTTAAATTCCGCACTTTCATAAAGCGAGTTCAGAATTCCGCAAGGCAAAGTTGGATTTCTTTCAAATAAACTTATAATTCCGCGAAGTATTTTTTTAGTGAAATAAACTGCAAATAAATTGGCAATTGCGAGTTTTCTTTGCGGAATTTTTGAATTTTATCCTAATTTATGGAATTTCATACAGCAAATTTAGAATTCCGCAAAACAAATTTTGAATTCCATAGAACATGTTTGAAATTCCTTGTAGTGTAACTTCATTTTCGAAACTTTTATTGTTGTAGACTAAACTGACATTTTTTAAATAGCATCCAGGTTTCACTTAAAATAATTTCAAGGATCTCACACATAATTTTTAAATAATGAGTCTTTAGCCATGAAAATTACCGTGAAATTACCTTGAGATTTAAATTTTTTATAGAATTTAGTAAAACAAACACATAATTTCGTTCAATTCAATCAGAATTTCAAATCTTCGCAGCGTATTTTTAAATTTCGCACTTTCATAAAGCGAGTTCAGAATTCCGCAAACCAAGATTGGGATTATTTAAACTAAACTCATGATTCCGCGAAGTCTTATTTTAGTGAAATAAACTGCAAACAAATGGGGAATTGCAAGTTTCCTCTGCGGTATTTTTGAGTTTTATCCTGATTTATGGAATTTGATACAGTAAATTCTGAATTCTCAAAACAAACTTTGAATGCCATAAAGCATGTTTAAAGGTCTTTGGAGTGTAATTTTAATTCCGAAACTTTTATTGCTGGTGGACCAAACTGACATTTTTTAAACAGTATCCAGAGTTAACTTAAAGGAATTTCAAGGATCTCACGTCTGATTTTTAAATAATGAATCTTTTAGCCTTATTCCGTAACATATACTAGAATAACTGTGAAATTACCTTGAGATTTCAAGTTTTTTATAGAATTCCGTAAATCAAACACATAATTCCTTTAAAATCAATCGGAATTTCAAATCTTCGCAGCATATTCTTAAATTCCGCAAAGCAAGGTTAGAATTCTTTAAACTAAATTCATGATTCCGCGAAGTCTTATTTTAGTCTAATAAACTGCAAACAAATTGGGAATTGCAACTTTGCTTTGCGGTATTTTTGAGTTTTATCCTCTTTTATGGAATTTAATACAGTAAACATTTCTCAAAACAAACTTTGAATTCCATAGAACATGTGTGAAATTGAAATTCTTTGGACTACAATGTCAATTCCGAATCCTTTATTGTTGTGGACTAAACTCATATTTTTTAAATAGTAGGTATCCAGAGTCAACCGCAAAGCAATAAGCTGGAATTCTTTAGAAAAATTTCGTGGGTTCATGAAGAAAATCGGGAATTCTTCTTGACGAAATTTATGAGTTTCATCTTAATTTACAGAATTCTTTAAATGGCTGATAGGATCAAATATTTTCTACTATCAAAACTGGATAATTCCACCATACAGCGTTGCCTGACCTACCAGATTTTCATAGAAAATCAGTTATTCAAAATGCAAGGCCTGGTATGTTGTTGCATTTTAAAGTTAATGGTTTATGAGTTAGAAACAAATGAAAATCGAGCTTTGGAAAAATTTATTTAGGCACAGACAGAAAACGGTTTAAAATGGAAAATAACAGTTTGCACTCCCTTATCCTAACTTTTAGAAAGCTATCGTATGGTACGACCATAACAGATATATATATATATATATATACCAAGGATAGTACCCAAATGGTATCACTGGTACTATTTTGGTACTAGTGGCACCAAGATTTTATATCTCTAACCGTTTTCTCTCAGTAGTCAGTACGTATCGATTTTCATTTTATGGTATGATACATCAATTAGGCTTCAGAATTTTAGGTATGCTCATATTCCAAAAATGCAATAATATATCAGGCGTTCCGCTTAGAATAAGGGATTTTCTGATAGTTCTGGTCGAAAACTTTATTTTTAAAAGGTAGCCATTTTTATACTCCTTTACAAAAATTGAAAGAATTAAAATTAATAGGCCATCTACATGAATCACCTTGCTTAATGACCTAAGCTCGAGAACCAGAGCCAAAATATCCTTGCCACATATTTACAGGAAAAATTTATTAGCGCTGGCCACCATATATTACGTAAAAAAAAATACCCGTCCAATTCTTGACATGATTGATGCAAGTGGCCGCAAAACCGACTCTTGTACAAATATTAGGGGAGCCATTTAGGGGTAAAAAACAGGCAATAATTTTAATCTCGCAATTTATGACCAAAAACCGCGCCCGTAAAGAGGCGCGTGATCGATATCAATTTGTAAATTAAAACGTCGCGTCGTCCTTAAAAAACAATATTTTAGCGGGCAGAGTAAATATTTGAGAGCGTTGCCGCCGCCGACGACGACTTTACCCGACAGTATCGTGGAAATTGGAGAAAAAATCAAACAAAAACGACTCCGGTTAATATACATGATATTTATCCACTTTTTCGTTTGTTCTTACCGTATGTTTTTAATTTCTAATTTTATATTGATAAGCTTGACCGGTGAAAATCTCTGAAGAACCCTGTATATTTCAAAATAATTTTAAGGGATACTCAATGAACTTAAATTCGATTGTTTGAATGACCCTATACCGGGTATAAATTAGCAACTCCCCTAACTTCTTTATTTTTTATCATCCGGGAAAAATAACAAAAATTGACCTGCAGGGGAAATTTCTTCCTTTCCAAATCTGTATTGTAATTTTCCGAAATTTGGCATACATTTTTGATGGAATGCCCTATATACTTCTGGCTAAAATGAAATATACAGAGCATTCCATTAAATATATATATACTTCTTGTCGTCCCCCGTATATACGCAAAACTACCGGAAATTAGAATACAGATTTGGAAAGGAAAACATTTCCCCTGTATGGCCCTTTTTTTATTTCCCCCGTATGACAAAAAATAAAAAAGTTACGGGGAGTGGTAGTTTATACGAAGTCACTCGATACAGGGTAAGTCAAACGTCTGTCAAAGTCCATTTATTTACTCAGTAGCTATTGAAGCTACAGAAAAACTTTTCATATAAAAGTCGTAGGGAATGCAAAAAGCATATTTTAAAAATATTTTTGAAGATACAGGGTGCACCATTGTTTCGTGCCAAACTAAACTTGTCATTTTTTAAATGGAAACCTCTGTCTATTATCTTAATTTCGAATTCCGGAGAACAATATAATTTTTTTTGTACCACGAATAATATCTCTGAATTCAATTTTTTTTTCAGAAAATATTGGCGTTTGAAAATTAACACTTTGAAACCCTGTACAATCTATAATTTGTTTGATTTGGAACAAAATGGCTTGCACTTTACTAACATAGTTTTTGACAATCTATTTAATGGTATTCAAAAATACGAATTTCTCCTACTTCCGGTTAAACGGGAAGTTGCCTCCTAAATTACCACAAACTAGGAGCGGAATGTCCAAGCCATTTTCTCTAAATCAACCACTCTAGGTTTTACAGGGTTTCAAATTGTCAAAATTGTTAATATTGCAAGGCTAATATGTCGAAAAGAATTGACTTTTAAGATATTATACATGACACAAAAAATATTTATATTGTCCTGAGGAATTTAAAAATAAAATAATACACATTTTGTATACATATTACTGTGTCTACTTATTTGGTACTTCGTAGTCACAAAGTCACACATTAACCTAAGCTAAACAAAACAAAA
>JAEQML010055333.1:0-36214 GCA_016904865.1 Pissodes strobi
AGGGTTCTGTAACGGGGAGCGATCTGTAACGCAAATGGATCTGTAACACGGCAAGTTCTGTAACGCGGAGGGTTCTGTAACGCGGAGGGTTTTGTAACGCGGAGGGTTCTGTAACGCGGAGTGTTCTGTAACGTAGTGGGTTCTGCAACGCAGAGTGTTCTGTAACGCAGTGGGTTCTATAACACGGAAGGATTCTAAGGGGCCACGCCTTAAAAAAATGCTATAGCCCAAGTCAACAATCTGCCATTTGTCGCACGTCGGCTGTCACTTGTCATCTGTCAAACGTCAGTTGTCAAACGTCATCTGCCCGGTGCCCCACCCTATAATATGCTATAGCCCAAGTCGGCGGCTCGGGAACAAAAATGACCAGGATGGACCTGCGATTTTCTTATGGAGATTTACATGTAAAAATGGTCGAAATTGCGCCAGAACGAACATTGCTCATCTACTGCTCTATTAGTCATCGCTAGGACACCACCGATGCATTTACTGGTAGAAGAGAGATGTGCCATACATGAGGGTACTGATAAAAGAGCTGCAAGTGAATGGACGTTGCAAAGGTGGCAACAAGAGTGGCATGAAAATACGAACAGGGGCCTATGGACTCAAAGACTTATCCCAAACCTAGAACCATGGATTAAGAGAAAACATGGGGAGGTAACCTACCACCTCACTCAGTTTATTGGTGGACACGGAGGTTTTCAGTCTTACAGACAGAGATTTAAGAAAGTGGAAAGCGATGAATGCATATATTGTAATACGATAGATACCGTTGAGCATACCTTTTTCGAGTGCCCAAGGTGGAATACAGACCGAATGGCTTTAAAAAACACCATAGGACAGATAACCCCTGAAAACAGTAGAAAAGATGCTTGTAAATGTCGAAAACTGGAGAGCTGTAAGCAAATTTGCTAGACATATTATTGATGAGAAAGAAAAAGACGTCAGACTAAGAGAAGTGCAGGACAGGTAAAAATGGACAAAAAAAAAGTATTTAAACAACAGTCAATGGACCCTCTTTGAAGTAATACCGGAAGGCAGTTCCAAAGAGGAAAGCAACAGCGTCCAGAGAGGGAAGGGTTTAGTCGGTAGGCATGACCTCAGAAGGGCATGAATCCGACACTCTGCAGGCACATAAGATCACTCGCCTGCAAGTCTTTTGAAGATTCCTCATCCTCTCAAGAAAAAAAAACTACTACTACTACTACTACTACTACTACTACTACTACTGTGCTGTGGAACGTCTTGTATGATCCAGTCTTAGAAATGGAACTTACAGAGGGAGCAACGTCTATCGGATTTGCATATGATTTAGCTTTAATCGTAACAGCAGGCGACGAAGACGAACTAGCGTTCAGAGTAAACGAATCATTAAGACGTATCTCCGTCTGGATGGAAAAACATGACCTTGAATTGGCCCCTCACAAAACGGAGGCAATCATTTTAAAAGGGCGGAGGAAAAGAAACCATATACGATTTACTATTCAAGATAACATAATTGCAACTGGCAAAAGCCTGTGTTATCTGGGGATCAAGATAGGGGAAAACGGAACTTTCGGAGCCCACTTCAAGTACGTTGCGGAAAAGGCGGAGGCAAAAGCATCAGTTCTAGCCAGAATTATGCCAAACGTGGGGGGTCCAAGAACCTACAAAAGGCAGGTGCTATGTGGGGTAATCTACTCAGTCTTACTGTATGGAGCTCCAATATGGTACACGGCTCTCCAGAGAAAGGCCTTCAAGACCAGGTTTGAAAGAGTGCAACGTAAGATGTTAATAAGGGTAATCTGTGCGTATAGGACCGTATCCACGAAAGCACTACAAGTGGTAGCTGGGGAAATCCCTATACACCTTCTGGTACAAGAGAGACAAAGGGTATTTCAAAACAAAATTAACAGAAAATCGGTAAGAGAGGATATAATCAAACAATGGCAACGGGAATGGGAAGAAAATGAGTCTGTGGGGCAATGGACGAAAGTAATTATTCCGGATATACAGGCGTGGCTCCACTGTAAACATAGAATCGTGGACTATTTCATGACACAAGTGCTCACAGGACATGGCAGGTTTAGAGTTTACGCAAAGAGGATGGGAAAAATGGAGGAAGACCGATGCCCGTATCGTGGTGAAATAGATACCGTAGAACATACGTTCTTCCACTGTCCAAAGTGGGAAAGGGAAAGACAGGAAGCTAATAGAGCTCTGGGAGTTATACTCACCGTCCAAAATTTAATAGAGACAATAATAGCAACAAAAAGGAATTGGGATATAGTAAAGGGATTATGCAAATCAATAATGAAGGAGAAGAAAACCGAGGAGAGAGGAAGATAGGAGTGTGTTAAGGCAACTATCGTTTGAGGTTATGCTTACCAAGCGATTCCAAACGACTAGTGAAGGAGAAGCAGAGGTTTTTTTTTTAGGTGGTGAAAGCCCAACTCGTCACAGAGTGGCGGCGTCTTTAAATAGATTTCTTCCCTCTGCAAAAAAAAAAAAAAACCACTACTACTACTACTACTACTACTACTAAAAGGCCGAAAGAAAACGGTATATTTACTTCCATATAATGTCGACCAGAATGAAGTAAATGACATGACGAGCTTCCACACTCTTATCAAGTCAATGAAAGAAATACTAGACACAAACCAGATCAGAGAACTTGCACTAGTTACGCCTGAAGGACTTAATAGAGACTACGTACAGAAAATCGCAGAACATGTACTTCGCAAAACTGAAATGAACATAAAATACATGGTACCTAAGACAGTCAAACGAATTACGCGACAACAGTCAGTAACACAGAAAAAGGAATATCCACGCCGGGATGACATAATAATAAAAGCTGGAGAAAAGTCCTATGCAGAACTGGTGAGAAGCGTTAAAGACAAGATAGATATCCAAAAGACGGGCATAAAAATCGACAGATTTAGGAAAACCGCAGCAGGAGACCTGCAACTTATTTTTGAAAGGGGCCAAGGAAACCCATACGCACTGGGTAAAGAAATGAGACAACAACTGTGAGAGTCTAGAGTTATCATTAGGAAAAGTTCAAAAACACTACATGTTTACGGGCTTGATGCAACAACCACGAAGGCAGAAGTAGAAGAGGAACTGAAGAAGCTAATCAATGCTACAGAGGATGACCTCACCGTGGGCGAACTGCGTCCCATGCGAGACGGAAACCAGGCAGTGACAATAACTGTTAGGGACACCATAGATACCTCTGAACTCACAAGAAACAGAGTACGAATAGGATGGGTAAATTGCCGTTTAAGAGAAAGAATCGAAATGGATAGATGCTTCAAATGCCTAAAACCCGGCCAAAAAGCTCAGAAGTGTAACAACACAAACTGCGCGGAAATTTGCTACAATTGCAGCTCGAAAGATCACAAGGTATCAGAATGCACCAAGCAGCCCTACTGCGCCAATTGTGGGTCCGACGAACATAGACCTGACTCGTCCAAATGTCCCCTATTTAGAAGATCACTAAATAGGCTGGTATCGAAGGAATATCAACATTAAAATGAAGATATTACAAACAAACTTGAACAGGTCAAGACCAGCCCATGACATGGCGTATCTTGTGGCAATTAGGGAGGCGGTAGATATCATAGTAGTTAGCGAGCCGAACCGGAAAATCATTCAAGATTCCAAATGGGTAACGGATAAGAACACGGACGTTGCAATCTACTTTCAAAATAGAAACCTTGCAGTAGAGAGGGTCTACAGAGAAGATGGCTTCGTGAGACTTAAACTCAACCTTCTTAATATTTATTGCTGTTACTGTTCTCCTAATATACCAATTAACGATTTCAAAACCTACATAGACATCCTAATGAACACGGTCAGGAACCAACCAGGAGCATGTCTTATCCTGGGCGACATGAACATCAAGTCACCAAGGTGGGGTTCACCGGTAGCGGATAGTCGAGGAGAGTTTTTTACGGAGTGGAAAATGGCAAGGGTCTGCCTTCTACTGAAAAGTGGCAAGTCAGTGGAGGATAGCTCTGCGTTCCGACCCATATGCCTTCTGGATACCATGGGCAAACGTTTTGAAGCCATGATAAGAGGCAGGCTGGAGAGGGAGGTGGAAGAAAATGGTGGCTTATCTGAGGACCAGTTTGGATTCGTTAAAAGAAAAAGTACAGTACAGGCAGTGGAATCCGTATTGAACGCAGTCAGACAATCCGTAGAGAAGTGGTGTGTACTGGTTACATTGGACATCAGAAATGCCTTTAACACAGCAACCTGGAGCATCATCATCCAAAAGCTAAAAGACCTGAACATCTCAAACTATCTTATTAATACAATTGAAAGTTACTTTCAAAATCGGACACTGAAGATTGCAGGGACTGAAAGACAGATGACGTGCGGTGTTCCGCAAGGCTCGATATTGGGACCTACACTATGGAATATTCTGTACGATGGAATTCTCAGACAGGACCTAGGAGATAAAGTCAGATTAATATGCTTTGCTGATGACCTGGCCGTACTGGTAAAAGCAGAAGATGCGAATTTCCTGTCCCTCAGAGCGAATGAGGCTTTGTGGAGGATAAATAGGTGGCTGATGCATCACCAACTTGATCTTGCTCCAGAAAAAAACCGAGGCAGTAATCCTAAAGGGTGGAAGACACAGAGGAAACATCACCTTTGAAATAAACGGTATAACAATAGCCCCTAGCCAGTCGGTGAAATATTTGGGGATAATACTGAGCAGTAATGGGACCTTTACGCAACATTTTAACGCAGTTATAACAAAAGCGGAACAAAGAACTACATCCCTCACCCAGCTCATGCCTAACCTAGGAGGACCAAGAGAGTGCAAAAGACGAGTGTTGAGTGGGGTGGTTCACTCGATCCTTTTGTACGGCGCACCAGTGTGGTATGCAGCGATGAATACTGCCAAACACAGAGACAAACTGACCAGAGCCCAATGGAAAATACTGCTGAGGGTTGCAAGCAGTTATCGCACAGCTTCCACCAAGGCCCTACAAGTCATAACTGGTATCATTCCAGTGGATCTGCAAGCTGTCGAAAGAAGAAATGTTTACGAAACCGAAGGCGACAAGATAGAAATCAAGAAGAGGGAAAGACAAAAAACACTTGATGTGTGGCAGGAAAGATGGGATAACGAGTATGCAAGGGCCCAGTGGACCAAACGACTAATTCCCAGGATACAACCATGGCTGGAGTGCAAACACAGGAACACCGATTACTTCATGACGCAAGCCTTAACGGGACATGGGTCATTTCATACTTACCTACAATCCATTGGAGTAGCAGCTAACGATGCGTGCATCTACTGTCAAGAGAGGGATACACCGGATCACACAATTTTTTACTGTGGAAGGTGGGATATCTTCAGACAAGAGACCTACCTGACCTTAGGACACCAACTAAACCCCGAAAACCTGACAGCACATCTTATCAAAAACGAAAACAAATGGCATATCATACAAACATTAATACGACGAATCATGAGACAGAAAGAAAAGGACCGTAACGAGAGACAGAATATGCAAAGATAGATACCACTCTGCATTCGTGAAGAGATGTTGTAAAACGGTTCCAGAATGCAGCGGAGCACAAACAGAGGAATTTTTTTAGTGGGTAGGCGTATCCCTCGAGGGAACGAATCCCACATGCACGGTTGCCTAAGATCGTTACAAAAGCCGTATGTCTTTAGAAGATTTTTTTACCCCTGTTATAAAAAAAAAAAACTACTACTACTACTACTACTATCCTTGAGTATATAGGAAGAAAAATAAATATTACATTCAAAGTAGTTATGGGTAAAAATAGAACCCACACAATAGGCGGAGAAGAAGAAATGAACTGGGAGCTAATAAAAAATAAACGGAAAAATAACGAGGAAACCATATTAATAAAACCAACGGGTAATGCCTCCTTCGCGGATATACTCAAAGATATGAAAAAGGATATAGACACTGTAGGCATCACGATAGAAAGGATCACCAAAACAAATAGTGGGAATCTACAACTGAAAATCAAAGGAAAGGATGAGAAAGATAGGAAGACATTCACGACAGCAGTGAACACAGCACTGTGCAAGGTTGCGCAGGTGGACGTAAAGACGAAGGGACAAACCTTCATGCTTTTAGACATCGACGAGACGGTAAAGGAAGAAGACAGAGGACAGGTTCTGAAAAGAGAACTAAATAACGAAGACGGCTCTGTGGTGGAGTCCCAGTTTAAACTGGCTAATAAACCCAATTACAAAGGGTACAAATATGCATTTGTAACAATGCAGTCGGACGCGGCCGAATACATAACAAGGAAGAGAAGAATCGGTAGTGGATGGAACCGATGGAGGACAAGAGTGCTAGATCCACTGGAAAGATGTCGCAAGTGCTATAGAATCGGACACAGGGGGGACCACTGCAAATATAAGGAAGACGACAGGAATAACTGCCACAAGTGTGGGAAGGTCGGACACAAAAAGAGAGAATGCCCTAACGAAGAGCAGTGTTACCTGTGTAGCACAAATGGCCACATGGCGGAATCAATGAGGTGCCCAGAATATAGAAAGCTAGTTAAAATACATAATGAGGAGAAGAGGGCTAGATTAAATAGCGTCTTCTAGAAATCATCACCAATATGAAGATACTACAAGTCAACATAGATAGGGGACGAGAGGCGATGGACCTACTATATAAAACGATAGAAGATAAGAAAGTAGATATCATAATTTTATCAGAGCCAAATAGGAAAAAGGTCACAAGGGGTCACTGGTATACAGAGGGAAATCTAGACGCAGCCATCACAGTGGTAAACAAGCAGATTAAGGTACTGGATATGGGTAACGGACTAGGTTTTGTATGGATAGAGTTAGACAAGATGATCATATACAGCTGTTATATTTCCCCAAATGTAGATCTGCAAACCTACACGGACTTCTTAAACTGTCTTAGAAGAGACATGAAAAAACAGCAGAAAGAGATCCTCGTAGGAGGAGACTTTAATGCAAAATCATTTATATGGGGCTCAAATATAGAGGATAGAAGAGGGGAGTTGGTATCAGAATGGTTGGCAGAGGAGAACCTATCCATTCACAACCAGGGAAATACCCCAACTTTCGTAAGAAATCAATACGGATCCATTATAGACATCACATTTAGTACCGACAAGCTTGGCAGATCTCTGGAAAACTGGGAAGTGCTAGAAGAGGAAAATCTTAGCTTACATAGGAATATCACCTACGATATAAAAGAAAATTACAGATGTCAAGTACAACCAAATATACGCAAAAGATGGAGGATTAAAAAGGAAAATATGGGGGCACTAATGCAAGAAGTTGGCCATGAACTCCGAACCACGAATATGACTACAGCGGAACAGTTAACAGAACGCATTACCACAGCGTGTGATAAGACCCTCCCAAAAAAAAAACTATAAAGCAATCAAGAGACCGGTGTACTGGTGGACCGACGAGGTAGCGACAAAAAGAAAGGAATGTAACCTCCGAAGAAGAGTCATGGTTCGAGCTAACTAAGCTAATAATAATACTCAATAAATCTTATGCTCAGAGGCATATAAAGAGAGTCGAAGAGAACTGAAAAGGACAATCCTAAAGGCCAAAACTGCATCCTGGAAACAGGTGATTGAAGAAGTGGAAGAAGACGTCTGGGTAAAGGGTACGTCACGAACAAGCTGAAATCCAAACCGCCATCACACCTGACGGACGAGAAGCAGATGGAAATAGCTAAAAAACTATTCCCAGTAAACAATGTCACTAAGTGGAACAGATTAAATGCAGAAAATGAAGATATTCCCCTATTTTCTCCCGAAGAGCTCATTAATGCGAACACGCGTATTAAGGCTAAAAAGGCACATGGGCCGGATGGACTTCCACCAGAAGTGATTAAGGCAGTGGTCAATGAGTACCCACAAAGAATACTAGATTTATTAAACAGGTTTTTGGCCACTGGAGTATTCCCCGAGGAGTGGAAGCAGGCCAGACTGGTTCTCATTGAAAAAGAAAGCAAAAACTCGAACGAGAAGGCCTACAGACCGATATGCGTGCTAAATGTCATGGGCAAACTATTTGAGCAAATGATAACAGAGAGACTCAAACAAGAGATAGAAAGAATTGGCGGCTTGGCCCCTGAGCAATACGGTTTCCGAGAGGGACGCTCAACGATCCATGCGCTTAAAAGGGTGCAGAAAATAGCGGATGAAGCGAATGAAAGGGTAGGACGAAAAAGATGCGCGCTAATAACGCTTGACGTAAAAAATGCTTTCAACACCGCCCCGTGGGAAGGCATTTTAACCCTCAACTGGTATGGTGCTTTTTGGGTCACTTAACTGGTATGGTGGGGTCTTTTTTGACCCCTCTCCCCCTTTTAGGCAAAGGGAGAAATTTTCTTAAATATTAGAATATTTGTTATTAAAACAACACCAAATAAGTTACACAGTCGCCTTTATTTCATGAAATAAAATTATACAGAGCAAGAAAATTAAAAATATTTCAAAGCACTCAAAAAAAAAATCTTATATTTGAACAAGAAAAATTAAAGTGATTTTTTTTTTAATGAACAAAGTCGTATTAGATATTGGTAATAAAAATACCAAATTAAGTAGAAAAGTAAACAAATAGTTATATAAAACAAAAAGGAAAAAACTGACAAGCTAAAAAGTGCCGAATCGAAACATAGGTACAAAGTTATTCTGTTCGGTCACATGAAATACAATAACTTTTATGAACCAAATGAGTGGGGCAAAATGTATTTCCGCATGTGGTACATAATTTAGAATACTTTTTGTCCATATTTCTAGGACATTCTTTGCATCTTCGTCTTTTTGCTGGATGTGGGTGTTCGACAGGATCATCAGGAATTTTGAGAAGTTCTTTTATTTTGTGACGAATTTCACGCGAAATACGTGGATTTGCGTAACGTCTCCTCATGTGTTCTTCAATCAGGGTCATTCCAATTGATTTTATACATTTTTTTGTAGATATTTTCAGCATTGGGTTGGCAAATAAAAATAAGACATGGCTATTGACCCCAGAAATATTTAACACAGCATAAAAGATAGCTAAAGGCCAGCGGCGGGTTCTTCGATTGCAGGAAAAGACTGCGCACTTTTGATCTAAGGAGTCAACTCCTCCTTTAGTAGAGTTATAGAAGTTTATGATTTCTGGTTTATTTGTTTCACCGTCAACTGTGTTGTCGTGATGAAGTGAGGAAACTAGATTGACACACTTATTTTTATTCGATACAAATGACACAATAGTGTTATTTTTTGTAAATCCGAATAGAGACGAATTCACTTCACGATTTTTATGAGGCATAAATTGAGGAGGTGTTTCTCTTTTATTTTTTCGTAGAGTTCCGACGAAGGTCAGATTACGTTGTCGAAGTTCTTCTAAGAGTTCAATTGACGAAAACCAATTATCGCCGGTGACATTTCTATTAGTTCCGGCTATAGGATCTACCAGATCTAAAACATTCAATGTAGGAACTGCAAGTTTCTTTGGATTAGCAATATTTTCTTGTTTACCAGTATAAACGAAAGCGTTGATCAAATAATGTGTTTTTGCGTCAGATAAGCACATTATTTTTATTCCGTACTTCTGAGGTTTACTCTTCATGTATACACGGAATCTACATTTTCCTCTGAACCCTACTAACATTTCATCAACGGTTGTATACATGTAGGGACTATAATTACTCTTACAATTAGAAATAAACTTTTTGAACACCTCGGAAACTGCCGCTAATCGGTCACCGTTGTTTTTCCTCTGCTCCCTAGTCGCTGCATCATCAAATCGGATAGCACTTAGAAGAAAAAGGAATCTTTTCAGTGACATTGTCAGCCTGAAGATATCGCGACCAGTACCATCCGTAGCCCATAGATCTTCTGCATCTTCATGAGAGGATTTAAATATTCCTGTTAAATAAAGCAAACCAATAAACGCCTTTAGTTCGATTTTGTCCATGTGATCAGTAAAGTAAGCTGTTGGTCCATAGCCTTCACTTAGCTCTGTAATTTTCGAATTGGTACTGTCTAGTATAAGGTCTAATATTTCATCTGTCATTAAAAGACACCAAGCATCATATCCCGTCGCTATATTGGTTCTAGCAGCAGCACCTTTCAAACCGGGTAATTGGATGACAATATTTTCGGCTCGGGTTCTTGAGCTTGCCGGAGGTACCCTAGACCACTTGTACCGATTACGTCCATAAAAGTAACCCCGATCTTCATCTGCGGCTACTTCGTCATCTGTCCCCCTCAAGTTCTGAATCAGTCTCATGCAGCGAATGTTCACTTTGAACGTCCACGTCACTTAGATCTTCGTCACTCTCCCATCCCAACGCATCACTTGATACTTCCCCAACTTCACTAAAGTCAGACAAATTATTTGCCATTTGTTCTAACTCCTCTTCTGTCAACGGTCTCGACATCTTTAATCTATGTACTTCAGTTAAAATGCAACGCTACTGGTATGGTGGGGTCAAAAGCGACCCCGCGCGTCTATACCGTCCAAACTACAATAGCAAACTGAAGTCCCGCCTAGGCATTTTATAAGCTTTGTGGTCCTACACGAATACAGGAAACAGCAACGCGCGGCGTAAATTTATAGTCCGGGCAATAAAGCGCTAAATTTTTAGGGGTCTTTTTTGACCCCACCATACCAGTTCAGGGTTAAAGGAACTACGGCGAAGAAAGGTCGTGCCATACCTATATAACCTAATCAGTAGCTATTTAGAAGATCGAATCCTGCATGTTGGAAGTGGAAAACAAATGAGAATGACATGTGGTGTTCCCCAAGGTTCCGTGATAGGGCCAACATTATGGAATCTGTATTATGATGGAGTATTCAAGATCCCCGTGCCATACGGAGTCAAACTTATTGGGTATGCCGACGACTTGGCCATTCTGGTGGTGGGAAAAACAGCAGAATTGCTGCAAAGAATAGCAAATAAAGTGATAGCAGATGTACTTAAATGGATGGACCAACAAAAATTACGCATAGCAGCACAGAAAACTGAAGTAGTCTTACTGGCAGCAGGCAGAAAAATAAAAAGCATTACTGTGCATGTAGATAATACAGAAATCACGAGCCAGGGGAGTATAAAGTACCTAGGGATCTACTTAGATAGAAACATGTACATGGGCCACCATGTAAGAAAAACAGCGGAAAAGGCTTGTAAGGCAATCGCTAATCTCGGCCGCATCATGCCGAACCTAGGAGGTCCCAAGGAAAGTACAAGACGAATTCTGCATGCGGTGGCAAACTCTATAGTACTCTATGGAGCAGTAATATGGCAAAGAGCCGTGAAAAAACAGAACTACAGGAATATACTAACTGGAGTACAGAGGAAAACTGCCAATAGGATTGCTAGCGCATTCAGGACCACGTCCACAAAGGCACTGCTAGTCATAGCGAAAATCCCTCCTATTGACTTGCTCGTTGAGGAAAAGGTAATGCTGAACCAAGGATAGGACAGTAAAACAACCAATAGATCCAATGGATCAATGGCAACGAAGATGGGACGAAGACGATGGCAAAGCAAACTGGACCAGAAGACTCTTACCTGACATTAGACCATGGGTAAGCAGGAAACACGGACAGGTAAACTACTACCTCACGCAGTTCCTAACGGGACATGGTTGTTTCAACGCATACTTTCATCGTTTTAAGATAAAAGATAATAATAATTGTATTTATTGTAACCTCCCGGACACAACAGAGCATACCTTCTTCGAATGCGTAAGGTGGGTTGAGGAGAGAAGAGAAGCAGAGACGGTACTGGGTCGGATAACACCTGAAAATATTGTGCATAAAATGCTAGAAAGCGAACTTACCTGGGGAGCAGTAGATACAATGGTTGTAAAAGTGCTGAGTACAAAACGTCGAGAAATGGAAGCCTGACAAAAACGAAAAAAAAAAAAAAAGAAAAGAGAAAACGAAAGGTAGAAGGAAAACTGAAAAAAAGAAACCTGTAACATCAATCAAGTGTCGACCCCACTGAAGTAATGCCTGACGGTAGTCCCAGGGGGTACTTCGATAATGGCGGGGGGGTTTAGTACGTAGGCTGACTTCTAGAGAGGTTAGAATCGTGCATGCTCGGCAGACCATCAGGGCCGGCATCTTTAGAAGATTCCTCATCGCCTTAAAAAAAAAAACTACTACTACTACTACTACTACTACCCCCAGAAGGGACTCAACTGGAAGATCACCGATAAGATCCAGAAAGAGCTCGGCGTCATCGATAAACTCGATTACAAAAGAGGACACAAGCACATCTACTGGAAATCAGGAGGAAAATCCATTCGCAAGAAGCGACTTAGTTGTAACGCCATCTTTGTCTAGAGCGGCATCGATTACTGACACTGACCCTGTGCCGGTGGTAGAACAACAGGTTAAGCACTTGGAAAGGGTCCAGAACGATGTATTCATGAACGAAGAGGCTGTCGTGCAACCGTACAAGAGGGCGAGGGAGGAAACTCCTCCTCACCTTCACCCTAAGAAGTCTGGATGCGGAGACTCAGGAACTGTAAATCTGGAAGACCTAAAAGCAATAGTTGAGAAACTGGAGCAATGCAGCAAGGAGCTTGGTATATCAATAAAGACCACTCCAAATACTAAGGCAGACATAAAAAAAGGTATAAGAGAAATTGGACAGATAATAGAAACCCTAAGTTACAGATGTAATGAATAGAAAAACCATGAGACGAAGAGAGCAGCACATAAAGTCAGCACCTCGGACGCAGGAGTACAGGTGGAGATGGAGTCACCTCCTCAAGAAAAAGTTGCCAGGAAAACAAAAGAAATCGGCACGCAGGTCAATATGGACGAAAAAGAATTAGAAAACACTATTGCCAATGGGGGATCCTTCGAGGATGTAGCAATGACACTTGATAGGGAATGGTCAGAAAAGTTATACGAGACGGTTACTATGACACCTGGTAACCTAGTAAATATGAAGGAGGGATGGGATATATCTTTAGTGGTAGATCCAATAATCCAGGACGATAGAGGTGACCTAAAGGACATCAGGTCCAGATACCCGGAGATATCTGATATATTGAAGGAAAAAATGGAAGAGGGGCGAGTAGAATTCCTATGTAGTAAAACGAAACCGTCAACAAGTAGAGGGGGAGATGGCGAGAAATCAAAATATGTTTACTTAATTCCATACACGGTCAATGATGAGGGAGTAAATGATATGCAGGCTTTATACATTGCCGTAAACGCTTGGAGAATGCTCATAGACTCACATGGACGGAAACAAGTGGCAGTTGCGGCACCGAGTGGGCTCGATAAGGAGTACATGAGAAAGATACTTGAGTTTGTCTTTAGGGGTAGCGGAATAAAAGTAATTTATTTAGCAGGTGATAAAGCTTCATACAGAGAAGGGAAAAAACAAGCTGGACAACCGGTGAGACAAAAGAGTCGACACCCAGAAGAGACGATCTTGATTAAATCAGGCGAAAGATCATTCGCAGAGGTACTCAACTCTGTGAAGCGAGGAGTAAATATAGAGAAAATAGGGGTAAAAGTCAAAAACATCAAGAAATCCACAACAGGGGATCTGATGCTTACAATAGAAGGGACCGGAAAGGCTGAAGCTCTAAAAAAAGAAATTCAGAAAAACATTAAAGAGATCGACGTACGCACACGAAATGCAGAAACCACTGTCTTCATACGCGGAATGGACGGAGTGGCAAGCGAAGACGAAGTAATCTCAGCAATAATGAAAGATGCAACTGGACTGGAGACGGAGCAGATAAAGGTAACTTCTATAAAACCTGGAAAATATGAAAATCAGACGGCAACTGTGGTATTACCCGGAGATCCAGCCTCACGACTATTAAAGGCAGGAAGTATCAAGATAGGCTGGCTAAACTGTCAGATAAGAGAGAGGGTCAGAGTACCGAGATGCTATAAATGTTTGGAGTACGGCCATAGGGCAAATGACTGTACAGAAGAAAATAGGGAAGGAAACTGCCTAAATTGTGGAGAGAAGGGGCACTTAGCTAAAGAGTGCAAAAATACTACCTTATGTGTGAAGTGCAAGGTTAAAGGCCACGGAGCGGGTCAAACAAAGTGTCCGTTCTTCAGAAAACTAGTTCAGGAGGCAAGAAATAAACGACTGTCTTAGTATGCAAGTACAAAATAACATTAAAGTACTGCAGATAAACGCTATGCGATCTAAGAACAGCCCTACATAACAGCGAAAAGTATGGGGGTAGACTTAATCATAGCATCAGAACCAAACAGGAAACTAGTCTGTGATCGAAATTGGATAGCCGATCAAAGATGCGATGTGGCGGTTTTCTTCATGAATCGGGAAATAGAAGTGTCTAAAGTGAGGATTGGAGAAGGGTATGTGTGTATCCACCATAGAGATGTTGACCTGTATTGCTGCTACAACTCTCCAAATATTACATTGGAACAGTTCAAGAACGAAATAGACAAGATAATGAACGGCGTGAAGGAGACAGCACAAGAGAGTATAATACTGAGGGATCTGAATGTAAAGTCTCCCCAATGGGGATCACCTGTCACTGATCAAAGAGGGCAACACTGGACAAAATGGCTAGCTTCGCTAGATATGGTTGTACACAACACGGGTAAAACGCCGACGTTCGTTACAGGAGACAGCCACTCATATATAGATGTTACTTGCTCCACTCAAAAGATAGGCAAACGAATTACAGGATGGAAAGTATTGGAGGACGAGAGCCTCAGTGACCATGGGTTTATATACTTTGAAATAAAAGAGAGCAAAACAAAGAAAGGGACTAAAGAAAGAACAAAGGTCAGAAGTGACTGGGAAACTTTCAAAGCGGTGCTAGAATAGAGAGTGGAAAATACATCTATGGAAAATGACTCCGCACAGGCTTGCGTGCAGGCATTAAAAGAATCTTACGAGGCCAGCCGCCCCTCCCCCGTGGTCACCAGGCACTATGCAAAAGTACCATATTGGTGGAATGATAATATAGAAGAACAAAAAAATGCATGTATAAGAAAAAGAAGAATCCTGACTCGAAAAAATAGAAATATCACAAGGAATGGAGACAGAGTAGAAGCTTACACAGATTATCGCCAAGCCAGAAAGGAGCTAAGAGAACTTATCGAACGGTCAAAAAGGAACCATTGGCAGGAACTCTGCAAGAACCTCGATGAAGACATCTGGGGCCTTGGGTATAAAATAGCCACAGGGAAATTGTTTAATCGAATGCCTTTCGAGCTGACAACGGAAAGAAAATGGCAAATCGCAAAAGATCTGTTTCCAAAAGGGGAAGACGTCGATGATACAGAACCGAATATTGAGCACCCAAACCCTTTTACAAAAGAAGAGCTACAAGAAGCAGCATCATGCATGAAGTCTGGGAAAGCACCGGGTGTGGATGAGATTCCACCAGAGGTAATCAAAGAGGCCGTAAACTCGGTACCTCATTGGATTTTAAGGATGCTAAATGCGCTGCTGAAAGCCCAACAATTTCCTTCTGAGTGGAAAGAGGCCAAGCTGATATTATTACTTAAAGGAGGAAAGCCGCCAGAATTATCATCGGCCTACAGACCTCTGTGGTTATTAAATACCTTAAGCAAGCTGTTTGAATCACTCATTAGAAAACGCCTAAATGGAGAAATTGAGCAAGGGGAAGGACTGGGGCAGCAGCAGTATGGATTCAGAAAGGGCAGGTCAACGATACATGCAGTAGACGCTGTAATAAAAAGGAAGGTGGAGACAACAGATAAGTGGCTAGTAATGATAACAGTGGATGTAAAAAATGCATTTATCACTGCGGCGTGGGGTGAAATAATACAGCAATTGAAAAGAAGACGGATCTCCCAATACCTGGTTAATCTAATAAGAAGCTATTTCAGTGATAGGAAGATAAGAATTAGAAAGGGAGTGGAACTAGAGATGTCCGCGGGAGTTTCGCAGGGTTCGGTTCTAGGACCAACCCTGTGGAATATTTTCTACGATGGCGTCTTTCGGCTTAAGCTGCCTGAAGGAGTTACCCTGGTTGGTTATGCCGATGACTTGGCGATTTTGGCCTCCGCAAAAGACCGGGACGAACTGACCTTCCGTGTCAATAAAGCTCTAAGAAGAGTGAACAACTGGATGATAAACAGTCACCTAAAACTGGCACCAGAGAAGACAGAGGTAGTAGTGTTAAAAGGACCCAGAAGGAAGGACAATATATTTTTTATTTTGGAGGGAACAAGTATCATACCAGCTAAATCGGTGCGATACCTGGGAATCATGTTGGATGAAAATGGGACTTTTGGCGAACACATGAGGATGATAACAGCCAAGGCGGAAGAGCGTGCAACGTCTCTCGCTAGAATGATGCCTAACATCGGGGGACCGCGCCGCGGCAAGGGGCGAGTTCTCTGTGGAGTCATCCACTCCATATTGCTCTATGGAGCTCCCATATGGCATAAAGCACTGAGAAGGAAAAAGTACAGAGACATGTTGGAAAGGGTGCAAAGAAAGATTCTTTTAAGAGTGGCAAGCGCCTACAGAACTGTGTCAACCAAAGCAATCCAAATTCTAACTGGAGTTGCGCCGAGAGAACTTCTGGTAAGGGAAAGAACGCTACTGCATGATACGCCAGACGCACATCTTGTTGCAACAAGGAATAGGGCTAGGGAGGACACAGTCGAGGAATGGCAGAGATGTTGGAATGATAATACGATGGTGGGTCAATGGACGAAAAGATTAATTCCTGACATCAGACAATGGCTCAGGTGCGAACACCGAAACATTGACTACCATATGACCCAAGTTCTGACGGGACACGGGAGATTCGGAAGCTACACGAAGAGAATGGGCATAACAGAGGATGACAACTGCATGTACTGCCGGGAAACGGACACTGTCTTCCAGTGTATAAAGTGGGAAAGGGAAAGAACGGAATTATTTAGAGAGATAGGTGTGCAACTCACAGCAGAAAACTTAGTTCCTCAAATTTTGCTCAGTACACGAATCTGGGATGCTGTAAAGTAATTTGCAAGAATCATTCTAATGAGAAAGGAGGAAGATCAGAAAGGGACCAGGAACTAGAAGATAAAATACGACAGCCTTGCATACCGAAGTATGTCGTTCTCGACGGTTCCGATGTGCATGGGTGCGAAGAGGTCTTTTAGTGGGTAGGCTGCTGGCTAGAGTCACAGAGTCCCACACGCAGAGCATGAGCTTTCACCTCAGGAAAAAAAAACTACTACTACTACTACTACTAATACTACTATTCTCGGGGCTTGAGCTGGCTACCGAGCGCGTCCTCTCGGGTCGCGGATGGGAGGAGCGACCAGGGTTCCCTGGAACCCTGGTAAGAGGCGGCTATAAGTAGGGTGAGGGGGCATAAATACCCCCAAAATCCTTTGCAAAAACCGTCTTCGTGGACCAACTCGCTTGTTCTTCGTCCTCACACCTTTTCTTTCAGCTGCTGTGTGAGGTCCTTTCATCTTTCTATCGGCCTTCCTTGGCCCACTCTTGTCCTCTTCCCACCCCGATGCTATTAGGAAACGAGGGCTAGGGGTTTCACTTTTCATTGACATTCACACTTACGCACTCTTGCCCTACTACACGAACACACTCACACACACTCACACACATTCATTCTACACAGAACAACGGGCAGATTGGGCTCGCAAGCCGTAGAGAAGGCAGCCGATCTAGGGAAGGTACCCGAACAAATCAACAAGAAATCAATGGAAATGTCGAATGAGGAAAATAAATTACTCCAGGTGGGTAGGACGAGATGTCCAGAATCCCACCCTGAAGTTTCAGGCAGCTCCACGGATTCTGGGGGAAGCAATCAAGCGACAAAGCAACAAGACGGAAAAATGGCAACGTACACGGACTATGATTTGAATCAAAGAGACCAGGTGTTTGCAAGGCGATCATCGATCCATCGTTCACCACCAGTATCAAGAAGAGGATCAGTTAGCTCCAGACTCAGCGACAAGAGTGACAAGGATACAATGGATAGACCTAGCAAAAGACCAAGAGAAGAAGAGGTAGCTGTGCCTACAATAGAATGGAGTAAGTGTAACTTAGGTGAAGGCAATCGCTTATTAAGTTTAATAAGCCAAATGCAGTCAGAAGTAGCCAAGATGAAGGCTGCAATAACGGTTAATGTAAATACGAAAAAGGAGATTAAGGACGCTATAGTGAAACTAGAAGGTATAGCAAACCAGCACCGAAGCCCTAAAGTACAAACGTGGATAGAAAGCTCCCAACAGATGTGTAATGAGAGATTAGTCAAGAAGAGGGATATTACAACACAGACCGAAGACAGCAGACTACTGCAGACGATAGAGGGACGATACAGGCACCCAGACAGATGACAGCGGTTGCAGCAGGGTCTATTAGAGAGCGCCTTCGAATAGCTAAGGATGTCAGGAAAATAAAATCAATATGGAACGAAGATTGGCCAGAATGCGCGTTTCTAAACGTGCAGGTGGAGGTAGGCAACCCCCTAGGTACATGCGAAGAGGACATGGCGATAAATGTCGAAGACCCAACCATGAGTATAGGTATAGATAAGATGTTTAAGGAAAGATATCCCGAACTGGCAGCCGCAGATGACCAGGATAACCTAATATACCTGACATCCGTGGTGAAAATCTCCTGCGCGGGTGGAAGAAGTACCACAAATGAGCGGTTAATATTCAAAATATGGCCAAAGGAGTATGAGCAGGAAATAGACAGGGCGGAAGAGGTATATACAAATATGTCGAGACTGAAAGAGGAAGTGGAGCGCCTACGTAGAACCAGAATCTCAATACCCATACCTGGCAACTACGGTATAGAGGAATTAAAGAAAATCCTCGAGAAAAGCTTCATGGATTCAAGTGTCAAGGTAGCTCTTCACATTCCGAGACGAATGGCCAATATTCAGTCCAACTCGAAACAAAATGGCATTCGTAAAAAAGTCCTGATGAGAAAAGACACGGAAACTGAAGCGGTGATTGTAAAGGCCGGGAACATGTCATACGCAGAATTACTGACACAAGTTAAAAAAAGGATTAACCCACTAGACCTCAAGGTGGAGGTCAAAAATGTAAGAAAAACGAGGAAAGGCGATATGCTTCTTACCATAAAAGGAGACAAGGAAAAGGCAGAGCAACTCCGCTCTGCTATAGGGGAGAAAATGGAAGACTTGGAAACAAGATGCGTCGGGAAGAAAGGTGTACTCCTTCATGTGTATGACATAAGTAGTGTGTTAACGAGAGTGAGTCCTCACGGAGGAGGTAATTACCTTATCCTCCGTGAGGGCTCTCTCTCTTTTGCTTACTGAGGAGTCTTTCTCATCATGTAATTAATACATTTCCCATCTTTATCTACATATATGTTGACCTTGCCCCTGACCCTGACTTTTCCCCTCCCCTCTTAAATAAACATAATAAAACCAGCAGTTCTGTATGTTTCTTCGCTTCACAGTTTAGTTTTCAATGGAAGAACTCAAATTAAGAAATCGAGTACTCAAGAGAGTCAATTCAGAAATAGTTAGTTCGGAAACAGTTAGTTCAAAAAAGAAAAAAAGTGACGTGCATTTGAAAGAGGAATGCCCTATTTGTTTTAGTTCTTTGGAAAAAGAAAACATTTGCACACCAAATTGGTGTGAACACAAATTTTGTTTAGATTGCTTGACAGAATGGTTAAAAACGAAGGATGTTTGTCCATTGTGTAGAAGTCATTGTGATTACATTAATATAAAATATACTAATCAAAAAAGAGCTATTGTGAAAGAAACTAAATCAATTGTAGATATTTTTGAAACTATTCTAGATGGTGATAATAATGAAGAAGATAATGAAGTAGTTTATATTATTCCCAGAACATCAATGTGATAATAAGAGGGAATTTTCTGTTTATAAGAAACATTGATACTTACGATCATTCAGTCGCTATTAGTTATCTACATTAACAGTTATGGATGAGGCTGTGAAAAAGTTACATGAAGAATTTAACCAATTAACTTCAGATAATTATTATAATGCTATGCATAGCAGACCAGAATATGTTGACTTTTATTGTGAGTTTGCGGAACATTATTCGAAAGGTGCGTCCGCTTGTGCTCAATACTTCGAAAATTTCAATGTATTGCAGTTTGTAGTTGAACTGAAACAATTGGGATTTTTTGTTGAAGTGGTTAGTTTGAAGAAATATATAGTAGATCCAACTATATTAGATGTGATAAAATTGGCAGAAGAAGAATTGGGAGAACTTCAATTTGAAGTATTTGTGTAAGATATGGAGAACTTTGTGTTAGAACTTTATGAAAACTTTTTGATGTCGGAAGCCTGTTCGCGGTTTTATGCGCTTACGGGAAATGATGCTGAAGCTCAAGATATACTGTGGTATGAGAACTATATGCAACATGCTGAGTTTTGTAAAAAAGGTGTACAAGTGTGTAGCGAGTTCTTAAAGAACAAAGACAGAGTAAAGTTTGTATTGGAACTTAATATGTTAAAATTATATTATAAGAATATATGTGTGTATTAGGAAATTTAAATGTGAGAAATGAAATGTATTTAATAAAACAAAGTTAAATAAAATTATTTTTTTTTATTCATTCATAAAAAAATTATTATAAATATAAAACACATTTGAAAGCGCACACATAGATGGTGACTTTGAATGATAAAAACATTTAGGTGTTGAAGCAATTAAAATTGGTTGTTCATCTAATTCAATTATTGGTTTGCTGGAATATTTTCTTAGGTAATCTGCTTTTTCGTTTCCTTTAACATAAACAAATTGCGCTTGTTCAGTCAATTTTTTTACAATTGTTGAAAAGTGGTGTAGTGGGGTATAACCGATATTCCAATTAATGCAGTGGTGATTTTTCATTAACCATACAGCTTGCTTGTGCGCTTCAGGAGAAAGAGAATTCAAAGAAAATGGTTGCTTGAAAACATAATGACTAATTTTTTCTCCATCATAGGCAGCTAATTCTTTAGGTAGAAATTTATTCTTTTCATCTTTGAACGCTTGAATATCCAAAACTAATCTCATATTTTTAAAGTTGCAAATTTTTTAAACACAAAGTTTTTATTGGAATATGATTCAATACGTTTTTTCAGTTCTTCTAAATTTTTAATGAAAATGTCTAATTTCTTGAACATATTGTAAGATCATTACTTCATGAACTATATTAAGAACCTGCTTAGAGTTGCTCTATCTTTAAATGATCTTATACAACTAAGAAATATTTGTTCAAATGTTAAATAAATGTAGTGCTTCAAGAGAGTGGGGGTGAAATGTAATATTAAAAGCAACTTGAAAATTAAATTTGTTTAACAAGTTTAGTGAGTGGGTTGTAAGTGAAAACTTTATCATGTAATATTAAACAATACGCTGAAGTATCTTTTTCTATATCTTTGTTTAGTTCAAATTCTACTCTCATTACTACAGGTCCAGCTTGTAAAGATTCCTTTTGATGTGAGCAATTTATATAAGCAATAGGAGCTTTTGTTTTAAAATCGCTTGGGTCAAATAAAGGTTCTTCGGTTTTTGCATAGTAAGAAGATCGAAATTGGGAATACATTTCATACTATAGCATATTTATTATTACTTATGTCCAGGAGAAGATCATTATAGGGGTATCTTTCAGAATTCAAAAAAACTTTAATATTTCTCAAGTTTATATCATTAAATTCACTCATATTTGATATTTTCGAATCTCTCTTCTCCTGTTGGAACGCAACTATAACATGACGAGGAGTTTCAACTCTAGTAGATGTCTTAACAGGCCAATTGTGTCTGGATGTTTTCAACAGTTCCGGATATTCAACTAATTCCCAACTTCTAAATGCAATAACTAAATCTGTTCCCTTATCAATAATTTTTGTTAATGATAATTCTTGAGGGATTGCTACTGAAATATGTGGTATATTCCAAGTTAGTTTGTGAAGAGTAATTTTTGGTATTTCACTTGGATCGGTAGTTATAATAGCATTATTGTCAGTGTTATCTCGCACAATTATTAGCTCCTGTTTTGCGTTTAATATAACTTTCCTATAGTCTTCAAAGAAACCCATTAACATTTTAAGAGGAATGCAAACATTAAATGAACCAGTTTTTTCATCAACTAATGTATTTGCTATCTTTGGTGACCATCCTGCATTTTTTAATTTGTCAGATTCATTTGTATTATATGAGAGGTAACCTTTTAGAGTGGATGTTAAACCAACATCCCTTATAGAATCTATAGTAACCCCATTCAACTTTCTCTAAAGAGAAATGCTATCCCATTGTTTACAAGAGATAGTGTTTTAGAAACTGTTCCATCTGCTTTAGATAATTTTCCCTCTATGTAAAGAAAACTTTCGCAGGGAAGAGTATACTTTTCAATTTCATGAACGGGAATTAGTATTTCATCATTGTTGCTTAATTTTGTTGGCAAATATGGTTCATAAGAATGCAACTCTGAGTGAGTAATAGAATTGTCAATATAAAGTTTTTCGCTAACATTAAGTATATTCATTTTAAAAGTTTAAGTCCAAGTGATTTAAGAAATTGTTTGTTTGTACTTGTTAATCTATTAGCGTTGACTCGACTACTAAACTTAACTTTATTATGTTTAGCTTTATATGTTTTTTGAATTTGTTGAATATTGGCTGTTGATTGAATATCGTTTCTATTATAAAAAATAACCATTATGAATTTAGTTTTTTTACATGTAATCTTAGTGAAACAGTTTCTTTTCGAAAATTAACAAAATCGAGATTCTGATCTAATATTTTAACAGTAATTTTGTCTATTGCTTTCACTATTACCGGAAAATAAATAATATTTTGAGGACTTTCAATTATTTTAAATCCTGGCGAAACGTTTGGGAAAAATTGATGTATAATATGGACAGGTCTTCCGTTCAGATAGGAACCTTCAGCAATACTGCAATCTATACATAAGGAATTAACTTTTATAATTTCAGCTGGATTGTCTGATAATTTACTTTTTCCATCACCTTTAATAGTTTGGTTTTTAAATCCTAAAATTTTTCCAATAGTTCCATCTTTAAATGTAATATCAGCCGTAGATTTAATTTCAGATTGTAAAGTGTTATGATTAGCATATAAGTGAAAAGATATTCCTTTTTTATCAAAAATATTTTGTAGAAATTTATTTATATCGCCTATTTCATAACTACCAGCAGGTATTTCAACATAATCGTTTGAATTCCCGTAATACAGTTTGTTATTAGTTTCATCAATGTTAGGAATAGCATTAAAAGTTTCAAAATTTGTTAGTCCTATAACATAATCTGAGTCTTCATCTAAGTAAATTGGTGGATTAAATGATGCAAAAAGTTCACTACTTTGTGCAGAAAGAGCTATTGTAAATGACATGTCAGTTCCCACAACCTCTTTAAAATAAGGAATAGTTCATAATTACATGTTTATATAAATAAATTGTAGACAAAGTTGCCCACAAATTGATGAATCATATGATTGATAGGAATCATGATTATAAAAGATGTCATTTTTGCTACCATCGCTAAAGAAGTATGATATTATTTCTGCAGGTGGTCTTAAACCTCCAAAACTATCAAAATAAATAATTTGTTTACCGTGCTTTACATAAGCTGTCCAATGAGTTCCTGGACCATATTGATCATCCAAATTAATAATAGCACATTCAACTTTATTTATAACTTTTGGTAGTTTATTACGCATAAATATTCCTCGAAAATTAGGGATTTTCAAAAGCCTCACATATTTTTTTAACTCAAAATTTGAAAGTGGTTTGCGAGGTAGCATATTTAACAGTTTTTTGCATAGGGTTTCAAATATAATCCACAACCTTGCTTATAAGGTCGCAAAAAAAGACCTTTACCAACTGACATTTGCTCCTTATTATGTCTTTTTTGTTCTTCAAGTTTATTTTTTGCACTTTTAACCGCATTTATTGATGAAGCAATTCCTGCAGCTCCCCCACTTAGTGCTCCCAATGCAGAGAGTCCTGCAAATATTGGAATTAGCGGTAACAAACCACCGAATTTTGGAATTGGAATAATTCTTTTAGCAGGTTGTTTTACCTTAACGTTTCCTTTTCTGATAGATGCTAGAGCATCTTCAGCCGCAATTCGTAAATTTTTGTATTTTCTTCCCAATATCCCCCTTTTCGCCCTTCGTAACGCTGACTGAAATGAGATAGTCCTGGTAGTTCTTTTTCGTTTTTTCAATTTTATTCCTTTGCCTTTTTTTATTCCTTTTCCTCTCTTTTGAATACCCATACCTAACTTAGACTTAGTTTTCATAATACCCGCTATTCCTAGTGCGGCTAATCGTTCGCCTAAAGAAGCGTCACTCGATTTAAATCTTTGAAAAGCTCTTTCCGCTAATAACTGATCTGCCCTATTGCGATTCTTCAAGTCGGGAAATTTATAATAAGCAATATCGTGTTCTTTGCAAGCTTCGTCTAAAGGATTTTTACTCTTATCTCCGCGCTCAAGACGTTTAACAAGTTTTGTTCCTGGACCACAATATTTGTATGATGGAATGTGTAATTCAAAAGGTAGTTTATTAATAAGACTGTTTAGTGAACCACCTTTCAACACGAGCATTAAGCTTTTAATAGAGCTAGATGTAACATATCACATTATATATATAATATGAAGTTTACAGTTCCCTTCTTTATTGAAATAGTTAGAGCTTGCTCAACACTGATCTAATGCAGATCGAAAAGCAACAGTTTTCTTTACCGATAAAAAATCATGATCTAGATATAATAAATTTTAGAAAGCATGGTGTCTTGTTTGGAGGTTCATGTAAAAGAGCAATAGTTGTAGGACCCTCTGGATGTGGGAAAACTAATGTAATTATTGCCCTATTAACTTCCGAAAATGGGTTAAGATTTGGAAATGTGTATATTTACTCAAAATCATTATATCAATCAAAATACGAGTTTTTAAGAAATCTATTAAACTCAATTAAAGAAATAGGATATTTTGAATCATCTCGTGAAGAAGATATATTACCACCGAATGAAATTAAACCTAATTCTATAATCATATTTGATGACATTGTTTGTTGTGATCAGAATATTATGAGAGATTACTTCTGTTTCGGTAGACATAAAAATACTGATTGTTTTTATTTAAGCCAAACATATTCAGCTGTTCCTAAACAATTAATTAGAGATAATACCAATTTGTTAATAATATTTAAACAAGATGGTACAAATTTAAAACATATTTATGATGATCATGTAAATACCGATATGTCTTATCAACAATTTAAAGACTTATGTGGTATTTGTTGGCGGTCAGATTATGATTTTGTAGTTATTGATAAAGATTGCAACATGAAATCTGGTCGTTATCGAAAGGGATTTGATAACTTTATTAAATTTTAGAAAATATATATAACCATCATTTCAATTAAGTTAATATTAGTACATAATCTAAACTATATCTATAAACATGAACGAGAAAATTGCAAAAGAACTAGTGAAAGCTCGTAAAGCCGTAAAGCGAAAATATCAAGCCCTAAAGTCAGATATAGCAGAATCAAAAATTCGCCAAGAAAAAGAGTTAAAGCCCATTACTCAACCTGTGCAGGAATTAATTAAAACTATAAAATCGGAACCATTAATAAAACGGGAAATATCTTCACCTTCGTTCTTTTCAACTCTTCAACATTCTAAATTTTCACCTATCAAACAACAACCAACAAGAAGACAGACAAACATATATAAAAAATATCTCCCCACTGAAATACCATCATTTTTGCAAGATGAAGAAATATATCAGAAGAATGATGATAGTGATAATGATGATGTTTTTTTACCCAGCCCTAGTCGCAGATTGAGTTCCACAATGACATCTCAAGCAAGAGGGCGTACTTCTAGTCCAAACGAGTCCACTATAATCGAACCAACTGACGAAGAAGTTAGACAAGACATCCTTGAATTAACTAGAACTCCTGCTTATGAGGAATATCTTGAGGCATTTCATCCCCTCGTAAGAACATTTGTTGATTTGGCAATTAAGGGTAGACGAGATGTGGATAACACTCACGGTCTAACGCATGACCCTGTAGCGGAAAAATGGAAAATTGGAGATGGTTTAATTGATTTTGAAAAAGAAAATTTGAAAGTTAAAAATTTAACCTACAAAGGAACTCCCGGATTGTATGAGCTCATTTTTTTCCAAGATCCAAAGGGTTATACATCAAAAGATCTTGAAAATTATATGGATATTTTAAAAAGAACAAACGCTTATAGAAGAAATTATGATGCTAATGAACAGATACAGGGAACTACCGATCCGAAATATCTAACAATAATTAAACCATATTTAATTGAAAAAAAAAAATACTGAGACAATCGAGCAAATCGACTACATCCAGCATTTCAAGCGTTTCAAGTCTAAGCAGATTAAGACCACCTCAAACACGTCAGAGAACAACAAAAACAAGATCTACAAAGGGAGGAACGTTGTTAAATTTATCAAATAAAAAAGTTGATTATGTCTATTATGATGATGTAAACGAACTAGTGGAAAGATTAAAATTACTAGTTTCTTCGCAAATGGCAGGTCATACGGGCCACCAAAATGAAATTATATCAATATTGGAAGAACTTCGAGAAGCAAAAATAATTGTATAAAAGGTAATTAATTGCAAAGAAATAATTATTATGTTATAGTCCATGAAGTTAAAATGTCGATTGATAAATTCGGATCACACATACTTTTCAAAGATCAAAATAAAATATTAGAATACAGAAATGCTCCTTCTTCTTCTTCATCTTCTGAGATCTTAAATATTGTGGATATTAATAAAGTAAAATTGTATTATAACATTGTTTTACCTTTTATCGGAAAATGGGATTCCATTAATAATCAATATGAATTACTTCAAGATGGAAGAAATACATATGTTTTCCCATTCAAAGAGGGATATATAGAGAAAGTTGAATATCCAAAAGAAGATGTTGCTCTTCATATAAACGGTAAAGCAGTAAAATATGGAACGAAAACCAAAATTATATTAGGTGATATAATCAGTTTCCACAACGCTAAAAAATTGATAACATATTTGCCTTTGTTTTATGGAGAACTTGTAATAAAATGTCCAATTATAATAGAACAATAAACATTCTTAATTTACAACTATGACTGTTAACTTTAAAGAAGAAATTGTTAATGAACTTCATAAGCCAAGCAGAAAATATTACAAACGTCGGAGGGTTATAGTAAAAGGTTTAAATGATTTATGGCAAGCTGATTTAGTCGAAATGATACCTTATTGGAAATTGAATAGAGGATATCGTTACATGTTGGTAGTAATTAATGTATTCTCAAAATATGTTTGGATAGAACCAATTAAATCAAAATCAGGAAAAGAAGTTACTCAAGCTATGAGAAAAATTTTGGAAACTGTTGAAAATGTTCCAAAACACCTTCAAACTGATATGGGAAAAGAATTCTTTAACAAAGATTTTCAAAAGTTAATGACTGATTTTAGCATAAATCATTATAACACTTACTCTAATTTAAAAGCCAGTGTGGTGGAAAGAGTGAACAGAACTATAAAAAATTTAATGTGGAAAAAATTTAGTTTGCGTGGAAAGTACAAATGGATTGATATTTTAGATGAAATAGTTCAGAAATATAATAACACAAAACATTCGACAATCAATAAAAAGCCAGTTGAAGTTAACAAAAATAATGAAAAAGACATTTTAAGATCATCTTTTACTCGTGCAAAAACAATCGATCTAAAGTTTCCAAAATTTAGGGTTGGTGATTATGTGCGGATAAGCAAGCAGCGAGAAGCATTTTCCAATAGCTACACGCCGAATTGGTCAAATGAAATATTTAGCATAAAAAAAGTTAAAGTAACAAATCCTACAACATATTTGCTTCAAGATGAAAGGAACCAAGAAATTGCAGGAGGGTTTTATGGAGAAGAGTTGCAGATTGTTAAACATCCAGATGTCTATTTGGTAGAAAAAGTATTAAGAAAAAAAGGAAAAAAAGTATATGTTAAATGGCTTGGATTGGATAAATCACACAATTCATGGATTCTTAAAAGAGATGTATTATAATTTAATGGTTGTACCTTAAACGTATTTTAATTAAAATTCTTATATATATATTTTTTTTTATCAAATAAAACAAATGTTAGTATTGAAATATTTTATTAAAAATCAATTTAAATTTAAACATTAAACCTTTCATTAAAAATCTTGTTTCTATGTTCCTTGCTCAGAAATATGTCCAAAACATTTTGACACTGCACAATTCTTCTATCAAATCGAAGTCTGTCTGCATAAAATTTCTGATATTCAGATATTCGCGCTTGCCTGTAAGCAAAGGACCACACCACCATCCAATATAGTTTATTTTTATCTTCACAAATATTGACCGATTTCTTCATAATATTTCTTCGTTGAAAGATTATTTTTTAATTTTTCTTCCAATTGTTCCGGATACAACAAAAGCATTTCCAGCATCACACATATATTTTCACTATTGACATTCTGATTTGGATTTAGCACTTCATATATGTCGGATAGAATGTTTCTTGATTGTGTGCAAAGGCTGGTTTGAAACAATTTGAAATACTTCTCAAATTCTTGTTTCTTAATTATTTGAATTCTATAATCCACAATCTCAATGAGCGACCATAAGGTGTCAACAGAACTGCATGAAAGATAAACATAATTTCCATGCAATTTTTGAATTTTTAAGATGAGGCAATCATTATATTTATGAAAGCTTAAAGTAATGTTACCACACATCAACGATTGTGTATCTGAATTAGAAGGATAAAAATAATTAGCTATCACTCCCTGGTATTTCAACAGAGCTTTCCATTCCTCTTCATTTAGACTCACATAAAATCCGTTGCTACTTCCAATAAGAATTCTTGGTGAAAAATCACTTAAACTTATTCCAACAGCTATGAACTTGGACGAAGAATTATTTAAATAATACACTTTAGAATTTAGAAGTTTTTCACTGATTTTTATACATGAATCGTCTTTCTTAAACACATTATTAGTATTAGTGCTATACTCATTTACTTTACTGAAATTAGTATACATGTTTATTATTAAGTGTGATCTGGTAAACTGAACTGTTTCGAGATAGTCTTTGATGATATAATATGATCCCCACCAGTTATCATCCCCACTCTTTTATCAGAAATTTTAAGGTTGTTCGTTTTAATTGTATTCTTATTAATCTGTTTTGAATTTATAATACATAAGTCCTAACACTGTTATGAGAGAAAGTAAACCTACTGTTAATACTACATTAATAATATAAGATATATAACACTTGGAATTTTCTTGCTCGTTAAAAAGAGTGTTGTTTAAACATGTAAGATTTGTTGATTTTATAGGGTTTTCTCTATGTATCAATTCGGAACATTCATCCTTTTTACGTTTGATGATCCAATTTGTGTCATAAATGGTATTGTTTACATAATAATATAAAATGTTGAAGAAATTGCTATTAATGTTCATCTGCTGCATTTTAAAGGAAAATGCTTGGCTGCTATTATTAATTTTTTCAATTCTCATATGATAACATGATTGCGGTAATTCATAATCCGATGTATTTTTGAAACAAACTAAACTATGTGTCACTTTATATGGAATATGCACATATAAGGTATTTCTTGTAATGTAATATAACAAAATATATGGGGTAAGAGACATGATTAAAACATCTTAAAATTTTAATTCTATATTCTAATAAACAAGAAGAGACAATTCTATTACAGTATCATCGACTGAATGATGACATTTACAATAATTCAAATTATAAATAGCAAAAAAAGGGATAATGAAATTTAAAACATAACAATTACAATATTTTGGATGCCATGATGACATTCGCAACAGTCAAAATTATAAACGAAAAAAAGAAAATGTTTGTATTAAATTTTGTCATAACAACATCTTGGTCTTCATATTTCTTCATCTTACAAACCCACAAACATTCAGCTAAGTCACACTTGTTGTGAAGTCTATGATGTTCTTCAATAGGACAATCATCAATCGTCCATTCAAAAATTTCAGCACCACAGTAAAAACATTTGCAAATATCAGCAATTAACAAATAATAAAAACCTGCACGAGCTAAAACTTCGGGCCTTAATTTTCCCTTCCATTTATTAAATGTTGAAAGTCTTTTTTCATAACTTCTATATGAAATATTATCAATTTCTTTATCACAACTTTCTAAACACATGCTTTGGTAGTTAGGCTAACTTTAAGTAATACAAAGCTTTTTCCTATCTTAAATACAATCCAACAACCTTGAAAAATCCGTTTAGAAGAGAGGGAACATTGTTTTATAATAATTCTTTATGCTCATCTGCCCACTGATAAAAAGGAATATCATGATGACCCCATGAAAGTGTATCAAAGCTGTCCGGAATTTTATATCTTTTGTCGTCTGAAGAAGTTAAAGCTAATTTATTCACCAATTCAGTAAACATATTATGTAAACGAGATCGAAAGGTATACATAGTGCAAAACGTTTTTGAATTATTTTCAACTACATCTTTGTAATGAATATATGTTAACTGATTTTTGATACTACTTTTTTTAACCCCTTTTGCTCTTTTAAACAAACCACTTTCTGTTTTAATGCAATATGCTTTCGCTCCGGTTCCATAAAAACTTTCAATAGGTTCACCAGCATATTCATCTTTAAATTTTCCAACCACAGATTTAGTAATTGGCATATTATGACAATTGCCGATTTGATAATTTGAAGTATCAAATCTATCTATATTACACTTTATGTCATCATAAACATTTTCGGTTTGAATTTCTAAAATGAAGGAGTCTGTATCAGTATACAAGAGTTTAACTTTTTCACCGTATGAGGGTTTAAGAAAAAAAAGATCATACATTAAAGTTTTTGATATATCCAATATGGAAAATCCCACATAAATAGGTTTATTATATTCAACTAAAACTTTTTGCATTTGAACCGCAACTAAATTTTCTGAAAATATGGTTAAGTCTTTGAAGTAAGGTTTTGCAATAAGATTTTCTGCGCCATCTTTTCTACTGTTTTTTGCCCATTCAGTAACCAACCTAATATCAGTCCTTTTGTCAACATTTTCCATTGTTTTTCCATAAATGCTATTATTCGCTACTTTATATGTACTTTTTTCAAATTTGTTTTTAGATTCATTTCTTAACTTGGTGTTTAAATCAATATATTTTTTTAGCCATGGTGATTGATTAAACTTTAAAACTCTATATATTTTAACTATCTCTATTCCATTTTCAATGCATTGTTTCAATAAAGAATAATGAAGAACATATTTTTCCTTATTATTTAAATTTGGAATTAACTTTGACCATTTTGAATTAGGAGGTTTGTAATTTTCAGGACAGAATGGAAATTCATTATGTTGATCATGTAATATATTTGGATATTTTAAATCAACTTCAAATACATATCCTGATTCTGCCGTGTCAGAAATATTCATTATGTTTAAATTTTCAATTTCATCGTTTTTTAACCAAATGAAATTATTTGTTGGAAGATATTGTGACATTGCATAACCGTATAAGTTTGTTGCATCAAGATACAAAATATATTTGCTTGGTTCTGATGGATCATAATTTGAAAGAAATATATTATTTGCTTCAGATTTTCTACTTATACAGGTACTGACTCCTCCACGAACATTACTTTTAAAAAAATGTAACATATCAGGATCGGTTAACAATTCTAATTCTACCCCAGTGTAACGTAAACATGCATCAAAACTTAAACCGGGAAAAGTGTAATAATGAGCAGGATCTAATTTATAAGTGTTAATACATGTTTTTCTAAAATTTTCGAAAACATCTGCAAGGAGTAACACATCAGATTTTAAATAAATGTCTGAATATTCGCCAATCGAATTGCATTGAAACAAATTAAATACAATGTTGGCTCTCTCATACTCTCTTTCGGAAATATGTTCATCTGTTAGATCATTATAAAAGTTTTCCTTATCAGGCAAATTTACCTCATCTAATTTCGAGTAGTTATCGATATATTTATACGGAAAAACTCCTTTTTGACGAATATATTTAAATTGTTCTTTGTCATTAAAGTATTTTGATACTTCTTTACATTGAAGATCATCAAGCGTTTCAGATAGATTTGCCAAAGAATATGGTAAAAATTGAAATGAATCTATAAATCTAATATGAAAATATATTTTTTTATGGTATTTGATTTTTTATCGAAATATGAGCCAACTTCAATATGTTTTTCAAATGAAATATATTTTTCTTTATTTTGAGCTATTACAGATAATTGTTCATTATTTTGACATATATTCTTAATAAACAAATGGGAATCATAATTCCTCAAATTATGTAATATTACAGGAATAAAATTTGGTTGTTTGTAATTTAAATTACAGATGGAATGTGCAGAACCTCTATATTTTCCAGTGATATGACAATGATCAGCAACTTTATCATTATCAATATATTTGTCACAAATATGACAGTCATTAGTGTAGTTCAAATGTATTTTATCTAATTCAGATAATTTATTCATTTTTTTATGAACTTTAAGATATTTGCTGTATAAATTACAAATATCTCTCTCTAAAAAATTTATAAATATTTGGGCACTGTTAGGTCCTCTATATAGTTCAAATTTGGAAAAACTATCATCAAAGGAACATTTAATATAATAAGCAAATGAATATGGAAGGTGTTCACATTTTTTAATTGTGTATGACGCAGAATTATCTAATTCGACTTCCATGTCTGAATTATTATCATCATTATTTAATAGAGGCTTAAGAATACATTCGAAGTCAGCATATACAACGAAAGGAACTTCCATCTGTTTTTGAATGTTAATAAATTTAAGAATATTTCCGGGAGAATTATTTCCAAATTTATCGGCTTTGATTTCTGTTGATGGTAAATTAATTCTAACAAAATCACAATCAAAATTGTTGTGTCTAACTAAGTATTCTTTAGTGCCAAAATATTGTAAACAACCATCACAAAGATGTATTTTGCCATTATGATTAGAAACTTGCTTTGAAATTAATTTAGACAAATCGGAAATGTAAGAGTAATGAAAATTTCCATCATCATCACTAAATAATAACAAGTTCACATGAACTAATTTCTTATTTTTTGTATAGTGGAGGGGACCAATTATTTGATATTCAAATTTAAAATCTTTTTCAAATTGTTCGAGGCCATACACATTAATTGAAATTTCATTTTGTGATTCAAATTTTGGAATGTCTTTTAAAGTAACTGGAAAGTTTATACCTGTTACGTTCAACAGTGTTGTGAAATGTGGGTATTATGTAACTTCACAGGCCAGTCCTGTAGGAGGATGAATTGCAGCAACAATGGACCACGCGAAGCAGCAGTTATCGTTGTTCCTAGGATTTATAACTGCATGCTTCATCCTTATTTCTTCAGGTAATGGAATGTGTGCTGACGCGCGAAGGGGATTATATTTGTTGATGTTCACTTCCAAATGCAGAATTTTCACTAGTATCCATCCTGAAAAGAATAAAAAATAAAATAAATACAATTTTAATAATTAATATTTTCAAAACAGTACAATTATTTTAAAATATTTTCAGTCTCAAATACATAATTTGAATTCTGAAAAATTATTTTAAAATGAAATTTTTTTTTAAAATTGGCTATATTTTTAGAATATTTTCAACAAAAGAAAATAATTTACCTGAATCACGTTCTGCTAGTTCATCAGATTTTCGGTCTATGGTTTGCAACATGTCTTCCAAGATCAATGAGAGTGTTGTGCTGCTACATATAATATGGAATGGTGTGTTAAACGATTTTACTTCATACTCCTCATTGGTCGGATTGAAATATAACTCAAACAATTCCAAATTTAATTTTAGCGTTGTTAACCTTTTTAATTCGGCTTCTATTACAGTTACAATTTTATTCAAAATTGTATTAAAAAAACTTTTAATGTTGACTTCAAATTGATCTGCCGAAATCCTATACGATATTATTCGTTTTTGAAACGCAGATTTAATAATTTGGATTCCATCTTTACTTCTGATTATCGCATTGTCTTTGTGGCTGTTTGTTCGCAAATGACTTGCCCACATATTTCGCTTCACAGTTTTTCTACATTCCTTGCAATACTTGTCATCTGAAAAAAACGAAATGGATGTTGTTTAAAAGCACTAAAAATTAGAACGAAGAAAATTACAGTTTACACATTTAAACCACGAAAATAAAAATTAAATAGCACATATCAAAAAAATCTTACCATTGGTAGAAGTGGATGCCATTTCTGTTGTCTTTCCACAAACTTGTCGAATATGACGCATAAGATTATCTTTGCGGTTGAAGTTTCGTTTACATATAAAACATTGGAATTGCATTTTGAAAATCTTAAAAATAAAAATGTCTCTTCTTGTGAAGCTGCTTTTACATTCGGCTGGGAAATGATGAAAAGGTTTGAAACTCATTGTTTTAAATAAAGGGATTTTGGGAAGGTTTGGAATGTTACCGATGGAATTTACCAACTCCTCAAAATTGTTTGTTATCCAATGCTGTCTTTACATTCAACAGGTGAAATAATGAACATTGTTAAAATTCATTGCTTTAAATTAAAGGAATTAAGGGAATGGATGGATGGTTAAGGGATGGCATTTACCAACTCATCAAAACTGTTTTTTATTCGACTCCATTTCTCCTGATCTTCTTTATTAAAATATTTCACAGAATCTAAAGAATAGCCCAAAGTTTTTAGTTTTGAAATAATTTTTTTGTTTTTTGAATTAAATTTCTTTTGTACAATAAACGATTTATTTTTTACATTAGAAAATGTTTTGTCTGTTTTAGAAAATGTATTATTTGTCTGTGTTTGTTTCGTTTGTTGCATCTGTGTTGCGAGGCCATATGGTTTATTTTGAATTTTAAAAAATGTATCGTCTGTTTGAAAAACTATCGTCTGCGTATCTTGTTCCGTCTGCGTCTCTTTTGTATTGTTAAATTGTTCTGTTTGGGTTTGTTTACAATTATTACAATTTTGAATAGGAGGTGGAGAATTCATACTATTCCATGAAATGTCGCTAAACTGATCATTTCGTAACATAAAATTTTGAACTGGAATGAATTCATCAGTATTTTCAGAGTTATCAATAGAAAATTTAAAATTATTTGCTGCAATATTTGTTAGTGACGAAGTAGAAGCTTGAAGTGGACTTTTCTGTTGGTCATAACTTACAAAATCGTTATCGTTAGAGCCATTAGGACTATTTTGCCCGCAGGAAACTGATAAATTACTTAAGGTAGATTTTGAAGAGAAATAGTTTGATTGGTTATTTAATAAGAGAGCTTTGAGAATGGTAGAACTTTTTACTGCGAGACTTTCTTGACTACAAGGTATCATATCATCATCATCACTAAATCTATTGTCTGATATGTTTAAATTAGTATTTTCAATGTTATTTGATTGTTCGTCGATTTGCGAACAAGAAGGTCCTGCTAAAGTTGGATCAAACGATCTATTTAGTGGCAGTTCCACATTATCAGATGGAATTCCTAATAAATCTTTAAATGTTGTCAAATCATCTAAAACTTGTGATGGAATTTCACTCTCACTATTTTTTCCTTAGTTTAAATTATTTTCCACCACAATATTGTTATATTCAAATGAATTTAAATTAAAATTATTATCAAAAGGTGTGATTTCAATATTTTCTTCTAAATTTAGATCAAAATTATTATTTTCCAAAGCTATCGTTTCAATATTTCCTCCTAAATTTAAATCAAAATCATTATTATCTAAAGCTGTGATTTCAATATTTTCTTCTAAATTTAGATCAGAATTATTATTTTCCAATGCTGTCGTTTTAACATTTTCTTCTAAAGCAACATTGTCTGCAGTTAAATCTAGCAAAATTTCATTGGAATTATTATAATGTGTGCTACTCTGTTGATTTAATACCCTTTTAGAAATGTTATTTTTAACAATACCTTTTACCATTTCTTTAAAATCATTGGATCTTTGGCTTAAAGCTTCACTATTGTCACTAAGAATTCCCGGTATAGAAATATCTGACAAAATGTTCACTTTGATGGGTTGGTTTTCAAGATTGGGAACACTGAATGAATTAGAACTCATTTCAAAATTTACCGACCGAACAGAAGAACAGCTTAAGCGTAAATGATGATTCAGCCGTTTTTATATGGTTGTGATGAGAAAGCGACCCTCCCTCCTG